>JARWCS010288654.1:0-13056 GCA_034783895.1 Geukensia demissa
TAGAAGTTTAAATTCTACTGTCATTTGGTGGGTGGCTATCTCATGGACAATCATGCCACATCTCCTATTTTTATATTCGAAACTGAAACACAAAATTAAAATTACAAAATCTAATGAACATAGAAACAAAATCGAATTCAATGCACAAAAATGAACAAACGATAAACATTAGAAGTATAACATCTTATCTTTTAAAATATAGCACAACAAAATAAATCAACAAAATAAAATGAAATCACATATTTTGGAATGACATTGTATATTGGTCTATAGGTCTATACATAACCTTCCTACATACTGCTGGAAATGTTAGGGAAATTTTACTTCGATTATATAGGTATAGGGAAATCTGATGGTGGAGAAGCTATTGGATTACTGTCGTCAACTTCTTTTGCTTGGGCACAAACATATCCTGTTGGTAGGAGGAAATCTTCTTCTTCATATTCATATACATTGTTCTTACATTCTGCTTTCCTCAGAATCTTTATTTTATGGTGTATTCGTTCACATCCTTGGTTGCCATCTGATCCTATACAAGTTTTGCAATTTTATTTTGCATATTCGATAACTCTTGGATATCTCGAGTCGTTCCAGTCGGAAGCCAAATACCACGGGCATGATGATCGGAACATCAATGGATAATTCCCTTTCACATGTGTAGATGGACATTGTTTACTTATTTTATGTGTATTCGTAATGGTAAATATATGGTCAAACTCTATTTCTAAATCAGTCCAAGCATGTGGAATCAGAAATGACCTTATATCAATTCCATTGTTTAATTTTAAGAAACGTTTTTGCAAGTAATCAGAACTTGGTTCAGAACATGGCACTTCACTTAATATGACTTTCGCTACGGCAATATATATCATGGCAACTGAAAACAATGTGAAGGACAATACCTGCAAATAAAACAAATGTATGAATTCCAATATATTTGCAACTGTATGCAAAAGAATCAAATACTAATAAGAATGTTTTAAAATATCGGGTGAACTTTGGAACGGATGCAAGTTGATAATAACTTTAAATCAACACTTTATTTTAAGTTGCTATGTAAACGTTTACTTTCGAAACAAGATAGATGGCGTCGTATGCTGTATGTCTGCAAACAGACTGGTCGCGACTTAAGACACTTTCTGGGAACTTCAGCCAAGTTCAAGTTGTAAAGTTTCGAACATGCACTGTAGAAATAGTTTTTTTACCAGCATTCTGGCTTGGAATAGACAAAATACAGCACAAGCAGGCGTGAGACAAGTCTGGCGAAATAGGTTCAAACAGGTCTGGGCAGATCAATAGGTCCGAGGGTTAGTAAATACATCAGCACTATCACATTGAGCTTGCTTTCAGGAACTGAACTACGAGCATTCATTAGATTGCTGGGGTCTTTTTTAATTATATTTATTGTTATTCAAGTACTCTCTAGTCGGATCGGGTGTCTTTCTGTTTGATGTTTATAGTTACTTTTTATAGTTAGTCTGTTAATGCTTTTTCCTTGACCACTCGTTGGGGAGTGTCGGGGTCCAACTCAGCTAGTTTAACCCAACCTCCCGTATCATGTGTCTATCCCAAGTCAGGAATTGTGTTCGTGTTAAATGTTTTGTTAAATGTAATTTTTTTTATAATATTCCGGTATTATTTTACGTATACATGTTTTTTAAATGGGGCGATTTACAGCTTTTCACAAGTAGTAGTAATCCATCTGTTTTTCTCGTGGTTGGAATGCAATTTCTCTTTTCATATTTGATATTCTCGAATGTACACTAAAACTGTAGGAATCAAAAGACTTTTTATAAGTAGATTTAAAATGATTTACATTCGCCTTTTAAGTAGAAAGTAATTTGTTTATACATGATACAAATCTTCCTGTTATATGATAGGACAGTTAACGTTCTTATCTCGAATCTGTTTCAAACAAATACTCAGCTCACCCAAGAGCCCCCTGTGTATTAGTATTGAAAAGTCGTCAGTTAACTTTAGATGATCTTTTCATGACATCTCTTGTAGATTTGGTATGACGTGATGAAAATAAATTTATCGCGGTTAAAAATTTTTCTACATGTTTTGAACTCTTATTAAAAAGTTTTAAACATGAGTTAATTTTTATTATTCAAACTCGAACTACACCAGGAAGCATTAAAAATGAAATTATACTTAACACCCAGCCAAATCTGTCTATGTTTTTTCTGCCATGATGGACATACGGCGCAATTTTCATAGACTTCAAGAAAGGGTGTTGCCAGAAAAACACACAGACATTCAAATTTGTTTTCACAGTTTCCGAACTGATTTGAAAACTGAGCATTTACTCGAAATGACACGACTGATTTTTTAAATACATTTGAATGTTTAATCAAATGCAAAGAAAATAATTGCATGAGAGCTGTTAGGATCTAATTAAGGAGTTAAGTTTGATGTTTTTTCTATTTATTTTTGTTTGTTTTGGGGGTGTTATTTTATTTCTTATTAAATTTTAAGGATGTTAAAGGTTGTAATGGATTACAGAACTTATAAAAATCATAACTTTGTATGGTTAGTTTTTGCACCACCACTGGATTTTTTCAATAGTAATACGCCGTGCATTACACTAGCGTTTAAAATGAAAAAGGAGATGTGGTATGATTGTCTATGAGAAGGTAATCCAAATGTGCAAACCGCAAACTTCTACAGGTTGTCCTTATGTCTTCAATATTGGTCACACGTATACATCCCATGTCAAGAATAGGACAGGATCTGTGAAATTTAAACTTCATACAAGTTTGTAGCAGAGTTAAGATTTATTTCTATGTTTAGCGAATATAACTGGAACTGCTAAATTTTATTCAAAGTTCTGTGAATATATTGTAGGTAGATAATAATCGGGCTGTCCTTTTCTAAGTTGCAGATGCTGCATAATACCTTTTTATCGAACTGGACGATGACTTCGCCTGAGGCCAATATACAAATGAATGAAAGCAACAAGGACGAAGAGGGAAGTGGAGAACAGTGGCAACTTGAGAAGCAAGTAAAAAAAATTGTCGACAAAAAAAACTCAAAAGTTTTATGAGGCGTTTTGAAAAAGGTGGGAAACCTCTGCAGTGGGTGGGGAGATTCGACTTTATAAGTATGTATTATTAATGTCAAAGGTTTTTACTCCATATGTTGCAATTTGTTGATGCATGTGCTAATGCAACGTATAAAGTTACATGAGTTGTGATGAATCAACTTACTTTAGACATTATGATTATATAAATGTAATTGGCGATTCGTGTCTGTAGATATCCCTGGACAATGATTTAATGACAAATTCAAACCTTTTTATACAGTATTGATAGGAAGTGATTTAGCATGAAAATAAATCGCGATCGGATATATATAAATTTTGAAAACGACAGTGTCCTGATTAGGTCAATAAAACAAACAAATATGTACACATTCTCGTCATGACGGAATTTTGAGCATTTGAGAATGTACATTAATTCTTTAATGCGATTGGTTAGGTAAAGTTATAATTGGTAGCTTCATACCAAAATACCCAAAATCCGTTAAAAGCGAGTATCAATATCTGTATCTGTTCGTTTTATTACAATTTTCCCTTGCGTTTGAATGCTTCTTCAGTTAATTCATTCTCCTTGTTACACGTATGAGTTAGCTATTTTATTCAGTATATAATATTACATACAAAAGTAAATTTGATGCGAAAATGACAATAGACGTAAGTTGATTCTCTTCCTTTTATAAAACATGACCTTATAATATTGGCGATGCAAAAGTCTTATTGGATAGAACTTCTGCTACCATAAAAATCTCATCGTTAAACTGTGATAAATGCTATGAAAATTCCTCTATCAACTGTTTTAAGGATAAAAAATCACTGGATAATTTAGACAAAGTTTATTATTATTCTGTTTAAGTTCCCTATATCCCTATATACAGTGACGAATTTTTTACTTTATATACTACTTTACATCATACACTTATTTAGAAAATGTTTCGAGGCCTGGGTGGCCGAGTTGTCTAGGTAGTTGACTTAAACTTACCTGTACAGATCACTGCTGCCTTTCACCTATACGGCTAGATTCGCGCCTGCATGACTCTAACGGGTTGCGTTTAACCTGTATCGCTGTCAGTTACCAGCCAATGGTCGGTGGTTCTCTCTGGGTACTCCGGCTTCTTCCACTAGTAAAACTGACCGCCGCGATATGACTGAAATATTATTTATTGGCGTTTATATCCAAACAAACGAACAAACAAAAGAAAACGTTTCTTATCTCATTAATTGGCCATTCAAAACATCTGGCTGTTAATACATTCAAAAATTCAAAAAGACCCTTCAAGACAGGATTTATTTTACATATTTAATAAAAACTTTTAGATACATGTCTAATGTCTTAGCTTTAAACAACCGAGGGTTTTTTTAATGGAAATTTGCTTAATAAATTAATCAAAAAAGAACTTGCGTTTAAAAAATGAGACATCAGTTATGTTCAGCTCCTTTTTAAAATTTGGCTTTATCATTTTAACAAGGTTCTCTTCATAAATTTATCTAATATATTTAGTTACACGACGAAGTGAGGTAACTTTATACAGGACCTTACATAGATGCTTCCTTTCAAATATTGTTTGTGGCTATGTTTTTGTTCGGTCCTTCCACAGGTAGGCCTCCTCAAATAATAATCCATTTGGTCAAGAGGTTATAGAGGAAAAGTTTTTTTTAAAGTAGCAGACATTCAGAAATGATAACCTCCCATATCGGTCGTGTTTTTTCGGATGGCATAAATTCACAAGGTAATCAGGGGAGGTAAAGAATATAGAAAAGGGAGATGTGGAGTGATTGTGGGGCAATTACTAGCTTTTCACAAGGAGTCGTATTCACCATTGTTGAAGGCCTTGTGGAGACCTCTAGATTTGTATATTCCCCATTTTTTACAATGGAATTCCCCCGCCGATCACTTCCACATGGTGTCGCCACTGCACTATAAGGTATTTTTATATTGTGACGTCCGATTTTTAGGGAGAATATATCATTTGACGCATGTTTGGTAATTGTACAAAGTGCGTGAATTTTCCCTCACTCGCGACGTCACAAAGCAAAAACCTTATAGTGCAGCAGCGACACCAAGTGGAGGGTGAATTCCATTACTCCATATTTTTCATATTTTCATGCATATACATATGTAGACACTCTACGGCAAGCTGAACAATGGCTGCAAAATAAAATGTGATGATTTCAAACGTAACAACTACCTGCCAAAAATATACAATGTTACACTTAAACATAAAAACAACGTCATCCACTAGCTGCAGGTTTCTGGCCTGAGACAGGCACATAAAATATATGGCGGGGTTAAACATATTTGTGAGTACTCAACCAAGCCCCACCCTTTACCTGGGACAGTGATGTGAAAACAACAGCATAAAACAAAGACTTCTCGTTGCATTTTACATTTTATCTTAACATATTACGGACTCCATATAGTTTAGTAATCTGGTTTATGTATGTTAAAGCACCAATGAATTTATTAATCAATATTAATTAATATGAATATTACGCCAGCATATACTTATTTTAAAAGCCAAATGCATCATTGTGATTCCTGGTGTGATACTACCTATTAAAATATTTTACTTGGTAAATATAGTGTAGCGGCCTGGCGAAAGTAATGATAGGCTGTTATATATGAGGGACTGCACCTAGACAAATTACGGGTAGGATAGGGGCGGGAAATTTAGCCTTGTAACTGGCCGCCTACTGACCACTAACAATGAGCTTTTACAAAGGTTAAGCACTTAGAATGTGACTTTTCCTTAAATACGGGCTCTCGTGGATGCGAAGGTAATAAGCGAGCTAGCTAGCTGGTGTTTCGTTTGTTAACCTCCGTTGAACGCTAGTTAGCCTTTTTAACAGCCAAAAGCTTTTTACCGATTTAAACCCTAGTTATAGCTACAGTTAAACACTCGTCAGTCCATTTTGAAAGCTTTTGAACTCTCCCTAAATTGAATTAAAATATAGTTTCTTTGGTTTTTTTATTGTCGCAATTTGTATATACAGAATCTTACAATGTTAGTCATTGATGATCGTATTTTTTACATTCCCTCAATCAAAATAGTTAAACATTCAATTACGATCCTTGGCGAGTTCCATAATATCTTTAAAAAAAAATACTAAAAACCTTTAAAATATGTACACTATCACCTCGTTATAATATTGGTTAAATATCTGATTAGTGTCCCTGGCAGACAATCTTACAATTCTTATTCTCGGAAATACGGTGTTGTTCGCGTTATTTTAGCCGCATTCATTTAATATTTTCTAGTAAGTACATGTAGGTTGTTGGGGAGTCAACTAAAGCTTAGGAGCGTTCAAGGGTTCAACGATAGTTGGCTAGTGGTCATTTGACAGCTAGGCTTTCAATGGTAACTGGCGAGTTCAGCTTGCTATCAATTTGCCAGCGAATTTAAAATTTGTGCTACTTGTGTCAGGCCATTTCTGTATTTATTAAAAATAAATGAAAGTTTTCATATTAGTAACCGCTGTCAGTAAATCGAATAAAATCACCTTTGAATAGAATATTTTTTAATGTTTAGGATAACTTAAAATGAGAAATTCGTTTTTACGTCTAATACCATCGCGATCCATCGGTTAAAATCCGGACATGCTATTGCTTATTAAATAATAGTATTAACTACTGTGATTAGAAAAAATTAACATACAATACAACATTTTACAATATTTTTTATAAATTGTAGTGGACAGTGTCGGGTTAACGTTATCATTGTAAAGAATTATTTTGTTTCTTGTTAACCTAGTAGTTTATGTATGGAAGGTGGAAACCGTTAAAATACAAAAAACAAGCAATATTTAAATAAACCAATCTGAACTTGAATAAAAGAAAACATTTTGTCAAATTGAATAACAAGATTAAAATAAACCAAACTAAACTTGAATAATTCCAGTCATGTTATTATCTAAGTTCTTTCTAATTATGATGCTGTACAAGGGTGTGAAATAAGTTTTGGTAATCGACATGGCCAATGGATATATTTGAAGTTTTATGTTACTATATATCCGTATATTTTCCATTTATATCTATATATTTTCCATTTGTATTATCTCCCTTCCATAATGCATTCCATATAATTTATATCTCGTTTGCCCTAGACGATATTAAAAAATAACTTCAGATTTGTAATTTGCATCAAAACTTTAATCAACAACTGCAATAAAATTAATGGGTATTTCCCTCTCGTTTTTAAAAGTAACCATACTAAAATAAAAACCTAAATCTGAAAGTTGTTACTAAATTGTATGTGCTTTTTAAAATCTTGTTGTAAAATGTCAGTATGCTCGCATGTTGTACAATAAATAAGACCTGTCAGTATGCTCCTATGTTACACACTATATAAAACCTATGCATAATTAAATGCTATAAGATTATTTCGTTCTTTTTTACAATGTCCTTTTGATATTTTAACTTATTTGCAACGAAGATCCATTTCATTGTCACATAGTGTTCTTTCAATACAATAATCAAGAGTCGCTTCTTACGAAATCAGATGTCGTATTGTCAAAAAATCAGATGTAGTAATAAAGAAACCGGAAAAAATCATAAGTAGCTTCTGAAAAATTAAACCATACTTTGTGGGTGTATTTCCAAATCTTTCAGTAAAATTTACAAACTAATTTAAGTTTTTCATTACAAAATAACAGAAAACAATTAATGTTAATCACTTTTGACCCAATATTGACCGTTGTTTCTTTCTTTTTCACTCTTAAATCATGCGGTTACAATTGTGCCTATTTTCTTTAATTTGTACTACAGGCAATAAATTACGACGGACATAATATTGCCTTGCATGTATGTCACTGTTTGGAGCAAAATACAGTTTTTACTGAAATACTCAAATATCTGCCAACAATGTGAAAAGGGTTGTCTGTTTGTTTGCAAAAATCGCCCGAAAACAGACATCACGTTCGCGGGTAACAAAAATCAACCGTTTTTCGATTCGCTCTTTGTATATAGTATTCTTTGTAATAAAAATTTGAAAGAGTTATCTCCCCTATTAAAAGTTTTCAATTTTTATTTTTAAAATTTACTTTTTTATAATACATGATCAGTGAATATGTGCAGTTAAACAGTGTTGATCTACCTTAATTCCCGCTTTTCATAACCAGGGATGCATCCATAATTTGTATGTTTTTGTGAGAGTTATCTCCAATGCGACACGGCGTATCAATATAGCCGTAACGAGAGAATACCTCAAAAATCACTTTTTCCCCCAAACTCTATAATATATACCGGGAGAAAAAATTAGTCTGATGCGCGTTGGTAAAATAAACAAACAGATTGACTTTTTCATTAAATTTGTATATCTAAAACAAAATTTAAAAAAATAAAAACCTAAATTTCACCTTTATAACTATAACAATATACCGTCCCAAATTGGAGATACCGAATTTCAGATCCCTATCATTACAAACTTTACTTTATAACCGTAGTCGCCTCTCTTATATCGTGAATAAGTTAAAGATATGGGTTTGATCTAATACAAAAGAACCGAACCAATAACTGGACAAGAAAAGACCCCATTGTACTGAGGAAGTAATGCAGAAAATAACTCCAACGTCTCAGATTATGATCAACGTATATTAAGAAGTATTGCATTTTAAAAACCTTTCTTTTTCGGGAGTGTTTTACCAAAGCATCGCCGTCTCCATATAGTTATTTGCCAAATACATCCAGCTAGAATATTTTAACTTCGTTTTCCAAATCATCCACCGTTTGCGTGTTTTTTGAAATTATGATGTTATAGCGGGTGGCTGTGCTTTTAACGATTGTTTTAACTAGAAGTTTGGCAAGGAGTGGTTTGGATATGCTACCACGTTTTATACCGGGATTTATTTAATATTTTTATCAAATGTGTCACAGAATTGCAACTTTCTGTAAAAACCAGTTTGTTTAGTATTTGAAATTCGATGCAGTTGTCGTGGTATTGTTACACGAAGTATTATAGAAGGAAATAAAGTTATAAGGGTGAACGTCAAGTTATTGAACTTAAGGTTTCGTATTCATTTGACTTTAATTTCACAAGAATGAAATGGGATTGTCAATTGTAATCAATAAAGCGTATTTTCTTTACTGTTTGTAAACAGTTACGAAATACTTACTGATAACAACTGTGAATCCTGTCTCCAAATTATATCTTTAACTATAACAGTATCAATAGGGGAATTCTATAACATTGAATCCTGTTCTTGCAAATCCTGTTTGTGCCACTCCGAATTATATATATATCTTTTACAGTATCACTGGGGAATTTTATGACATCAGTCGGCGCTACCTACTCAGTAAAAAAGGGAAATATTATTGATTAAAAAATGCACGAAGAGGTTCTCTAAGAAAATATTATTTTACTCATTTTTGAATCTATAGCTGTGTGATGAATTAAAGCTTTGTACGCTCTTTTGAACTTATAAAATGCAAGAAATGATAAGGGATCTACAAAAGTTTGCATTTTGTTTTTTCATTGACATCATTTTTGTAATCTTTGGCGCATGACTATAAATAATCCTATTTAGTCCGTGGGCTAGGTAGGTCTAACATGCACCCCAGGACTCATTTCACCATTTTTTAAATTCGTATTTATACCCTTTTTCATATCTTAGATGTAAACAAGCATACTTTTGGGATGCTTTTATATTTTACTGTGTAGTTTGTATCCCACCATGTAATTTTTGCCTATTTTCGTTTCACAGGTAATTTAAAGTTTATGGACATTGACATGTAAACACAAATTAAATCATACAAATAAGAGACTATTGGAAAGATAAATGTATGATCTTTTCAAAACATGTTTTCCTTAAAACATTTATTGACTATAAAAAAACTTATAGCAAAAATAGTTGCCCTATCCCTTCCTATATTTCATGAAAACTTATTTTTTTTTCTTTCTACTACTATACTGAAGTCTGTATTAAGTTCTGATGCATTATTTGTATATAATTTAATCAATTAAGGAAGTGTATTCAAATTTTATAACCCCTGTGTTGTTATTTCTGTTCTTTGATACCAGAAATCATGAAAAACAAGGATTTTGAAAATTTCAGATTTTTTCAGTTTTTCTCCATTTTTGTAATGCAGCTAATTAATAAGTTGTGTTTAGACTATTAACTTGGTTAATATGAATAGTACTGTTTATTAGGCATCTTATAAGCTCAAGATAACAGTGCTAATGTTGTTCCCCTCCAATTTTATGAAAATTGTACTCCTACTACTAGGAAATTTAATCATATCTATTAACATACCAGTAATGTATATCAAAAAACCTAATTTATGTCTTTAAAAACTGTCAGTCGCTAGAAAATGAAATATGTGCGTTAACAGATATAATAGTCCGGATTTCTTCCTAATTTGAAAAATGGGTGATTTTTAGGGATTCCACGGCGGATGTTGCGCGCAGGACATAGGATGCTTACCCTTCATGACACCATGACTCCTGTTTATATAGGAATTCGTGGATTCCTTCCGGATTTGACACAAGTTGACACTCCTAATTTTGAGATCCTGATTTGACACCGATTTTGACATTAAGGAATCCGCGGCGGGTGTTGCGCACAAGACAGTGGATGCTAACCCTTCATGAGCACCTAAACCCAATCCTGTTTCGAAAGGAGTTCGTAGATTCAAGGCCTTTGTTCGTTTTGTTTACGTTTTATCTTTTAGTTTGTTTCAAGTTTGTCTTGTCTCTTTGGACTATGATCTCTCGCATGGGTATTCTACACTGGACTTACAAAATAAAGATTTTTCAAAATGCTACGCAGGTTGCCTTTACCAAGGTTTTCAGTAATTCTATTGTCCAAGGTACTGTTTTTATTATATAAATCCATAGAAAACAGATATTTGATGAATTAAATTTACTTTTTATTGATTTTAAATTAAGTTTTGTGACAAACATTAGCAGCTTTGTAAGAAAATATTACCTGTTTTTAGCCTTTTGACTAGGAGTAGCCATAATCACAACAAAAGAAGTCCACAGAAGTCTTTTAGAATGGAAACCTGTGAGTGAGCGAATAAAAACAGGAAGGTATAACTCAGCTTTCGCAAAACTGACAGCAGTGGTCTGCTATGCACCTACAGACGATAAGGAGGAGAAAATATCCTTCTATGACAGCCTGCAAAAGGTAGTAGATGACACACCATCTCATGATGTTCTGCTTATTCTTAGAGATTTAAATGCCAAAGTTTGGAAAAAGTAGACCTAGTAATTGGTGGAACTAAATTAATGCACAAACATATTCATAAGACAGCATGGAACTCCCCAGATGGTCATATAAAGAACCAAATCGATCATATTATCATCAACAAAAGTAGATCCCAGTCATCGGAGCTACCAATTAAAGACAAAAATGGAAATGTATGACATACTAAAACGCTGGAAAGAGGACTTTGAAGAAGTATTTAATATGAAAGGTCCAGAAAACGATG
Organism: Geukensia demissa; assembly: GCA_034783895.1. Classification (NCBI taxonomy): domain Eukaryota; kingdom Metazoa; phylum Mollusca; class Bivalvia; order Mytilida; family Mytilidae; genus Geukensia; species Geukensia demissa. The sequence continues at coordinate 11,466 of JARWCS010288654.1, forward strand.
CAATAATAACCTGCCACAGACACATTGAATATTAACACGGATCCACCTAGTAAAGAAGAGGTTAAAAGGGCAATTGCTAAACTTAAAAATCTGAAAGCTGCAGGAATTGACCAGATACATGCAGAGCTTTTTAAGGCCGAAGAATACCTACAATCTTGACAAATATCCTACATAATATCTGGGAATCAGAAGAAGGAAAACCGGCCTTATAGTTAAATTGCCAAAGAAAGGCGATCTCTCAACCTCAACAACTAAAGAGGAATAATGTTGCTCTCTGTCACCATGAAAGTTCTACGTAGAGTGATACTAAACAAAATTGCAGAAATAATAGACCCCTAACTGCGTCAAGATCAAGCAGGTTTTAGGAAAGGGAAGTCACGCTCTGACCAGATATTCGCTCTCAGACAAATACTAGAACAAAGCAACGAATGGAACTCCCCATTATACATCAATTTCATTGACTTTACTACCAACAAAAGCTTTCGACAGTGTTAATCGCCTAGCCTTACAGGATCCCAGATAAAGTCATCTCCATCATCAACAAGCTACATACTGACCTTAATGCCAGAGTTATCTGTGGATCAAACTTATCAGAGGAGCAGGAGTGAAAGAGGGATGTCTGCTCTCTCCTCTTCTCTTTACCTTCTGCATCGCCTGGATCATGTGTCAAACAACTAAACACAAGCGAACCGGAATTAATTAGGGAATGACAGAAGTACTTGAAGACCTTGATTTTGCAGATGATATTGCACTGCTATGTCACAGACACCGAGACATGCAAGAAAAAACCACCAAGCTTGCAGAAACAATAGGCCTTCATATCAACACGACCAAAACTAAAATCATGAAGGACAACACTGTAACAGAGGAACCAGTCATTTTTAACAGCACAAACTTAAGTCTTGTGTAGAATACCCATGCGAGAGATCAAAATTGCATAGTACAAAGAGACAAGACAAAGATAAAACAAACTAAAAGATAAAACGTAAATAAAAAGAACAAAAGCTTGGAATCCACGAACTCCTTTACAAAACAGGATTGGTATCAGGTCCTGCGGAAGGGTAAGCATCCCCTGTCTTGCGCGCAAGACCCGTCATGGAAACCTAAACCTCAAATCCGGGTTAACATCAATCCGAGAAGAGGTCAACTTATTTTTGTATTACCGGTAACAGGTCCATTACCAGTTTAGATACACTGATACTATATGGGTCAACCAATTCGTGATGGCGACCATAAAATGCTAGGAGGTACGACTTCAACCTTGATTGGATGTATCCTTGTTGTAGTAATTTATGCGACAACAGCAAAGCTGTCATCAGAAAATCCTGATACTTAGGACAGGTACGAGAGTATCGAATCATCTGTGAAACATAAACCCCGTAGGCAAGGGAAGCAGCAATATTGCCAAATAAATATGGGAAGTTTACAATAGGAAAGTTGAAGTCGTAAAGCTTAGAATCAAGTTTCCACTCTTGGTTAATTTCGAGGAATAAATCTAGGTATGAAGCAGATTTTTTTAGTCTCTGGTCTCCTTAATTTCTAGTTCGCTAGGATATATATGGTCGAGATGTTCACTGAACGTAGGATTATT
>JARWCS010288765.1:0-21308 GCA_034783895.1 Geukensia demissa
AAAGTGTCAAATTAGATGCTTTTTCTCACAATTGAAGCATTTTCGAATGGTTTCGATGCCCCAATCCAATTTTTTACGAAAAAAAAAAAATCAAAACTTTAAAACGTTTTCCTACCTCGGCACACCTTCAATGGACACATCATCTTTAGCTGTCTAAAAACAAGGTTGTTGTTTCTTGTTATTTGACGGCAAGACCTTTGGCTAAAAATGGGTACAATATAACAAATTTATCATTTGCAGATTTCTTTCTTTATGCTTTTGTTCCTATATCATAATTTTGGTAAAAACAAAAAATGTGACGTTGAACTGACGATAGATGTCGTCATCACTTATTGATGTTAAACAGGAAATGAAAAATTTAACTCGCGCACATATTTGTTAACCAATATATTTTACTTCATAGGTTTCTGTTATCTGTTTTGTCATACACAAACGATAATTACATATGCTGCAAAACTTTTTGGGAGTAGTATATATTTTTCTCCCAAACGAAACGGGAAACCCTGGGGCCATTGGGTTTAAATTTTCCTAATTTCCGAAACCTTTAGTTATTTGTAGAATTGTTCAGATTTCTGCCATTACCATATAGTTTCATTTTCCTAATGAAAAGACAAGATTATCCCCTGGGTCAGTACTGCATCTTATGTATCGAAAAATAACCAAACTTTCCAATGTTAAACATGGTGAATTTCGTTATGACATATGTACATTTCTGGGAATGACCTCTCATAAGTAGCATTAGAACAGCATTATAAGAAGTCTGAGATCCAAATAAAGTCAAAGAAGTACTTAGATCAAAACAAATTGAAAAAAAATCCAAATCCAGCGGTAGGAATAGCACGTTTCGAAGCCTTGCCGTATATATATTGCTTTAGAATTTAACCAAATGCAGGTAATTTCTATAAAACATTATTTGATAAATTTCATGTCAGACTAGTATGACAACTTGGTTGTGGGGATCTCTTGTCTACCAGCGGAGGAAAGGCATCGACCGGTGGTTTCAAAATACAAGTTTACCAATGTTGAATTAATACGATGAAATTAAATATGCTAAATGTACATAGGAAGTCCTGGATACAGTTACAAAAGAAATCAAATGAAAAAACGAATAGGAAGCCGAATCGACCGTAATAGAAAACTACTATATGGAATTCATTGCGAAAATTTCCGTGTTTTCTGTGCTTTAGACTTAAAACTAATACAGCGAATTTCTGTAAATCAGTATTTGATTTTAATGTCATGCAAGTCTAAAACTGACCTTTTATTCACCAGCAGAAACCATGTGGTTTCACAATGCAAATTTACCAATGTTTGATTCATATGGTTATTTTCATATGCTAAATGTACATTTCAAACAATAATCTTTCATCAATTGCATTTAAACCAAAACTTAGGAAGTCCGACAACCAAAATACAGTTAAGCAAAATAGGTACACAAATCAAACAAAGAGAAATAGGAAGCCAAGTCTAGCGATATGAAAAACTACTAAGTGCAATACGTTCCAGAGTCTCTTCGTATTTTCAGTACATGAGAATTTAAACAAAGGTACCAAATTTCCGTGTTATATTATTTGATAAATAATCTTTAAAAGATTTGAACAGTATGGTTAGATACATGTATAGTAAAATCATTTTTTGACGCGGAGATATGCATCGCAGCGGCTTCGATTATCATTATTTGTGATATAATGCAAAAGAAAGTTTTTGTTTTGTTTTGTTTTTTTAACATAGGAGGACATTATTTATATAATTCACATTTGCAGTTTCCCATCCTTCTGATAAAAATTGCACCATCTCCAATTTGTTCAAGTTGGCATTCCATGAAAACATTGTGTGGCCCCGGTTATGACACAACCACCTGAATAACATGCAAGAAGTAAATATACATGTCATGCGGTTGCTCTTCTGCCATTCTACCCATTATAACTTAAGTTATTCTAAGACGTAAAATCTTATCCTTTGAATTCACTTTTGCTCTGGTGTCAATGTTATTATTTTTTGTTTTGTTATTTTTTAAATGTTATTTTTTTTATTTAAAAAATTGGTTAACTCACAGTTCATCCAGTTCATGCAGTTATTTTCTGAAAATATTGTTTATTTAGAAATTTAACAGTGAGTCTCAAAGAAAACCATCCGAAGTCCCCAAAACTGTTACAAAGTCATTCTTATCAAGGACAAAAAATTTTAATATAGAACGAATTGATGAGAACATAATTATTAACTTTTTTTTCTTTCTTTTTGGTAAAATGCTGAGGTTATATTGCATCTTTTATAAAAATCCATGTTTTTTTGTAAAAAAAATATCATGATTTCGATGGCAAATAAATAATTCGAATGCACTACAGAAGTTAAATAAAAAGTTCTTGACCAATTTTGCTAAGTTCAAAGTAACTAAATACAAGAAAAATGAAACTGAAAAAAATTACAGTATAATTGTGTAACTTTGGTACACATTTGCTAAAAAATTTGGTGTAAAAAAGACATTTTTTGTCTTTGATTTGACCGGACCAGGGATTGAATCCACGGCCTTCCACACTTGAGGCGAGCACGATGGTCAAGATATAAACAAAGAAAAAATTATCAAGATGATCGAATTACATAAAATGATTCGGGTGATAAAGTAGTACAAAAATAAAAGGAAGATAATGTTTATAAAAATACCCTAATAGAAAAACGTTGGTCTATAAGCTTTTAAATATAAAAAAGAGAAATATGATGTTGGAGAAGGATTGAAATAACAATTCTTCGTTGATAATAATACTTATAAAAAGACGAAGCGAGAGTCTCTTTCTAAATAACAACATCAGTGTATGATTCAAATAAATAACTGTAAACGTTTAAATTCAATTTAAAGAGAAAGAGAAAAAAACCGACTGACCAGACAAATGGTCATAAATCATTATGACGGAACATGACAAATACATATCAAAACAACTATGAACAATGCGGACACCACCAAAAATCAAGTAAATAAAGGTGATCCGGTAGGGTAAGAAGATCCCTCCTTTTTAAATACACTCACCGCATCGTCCATGCTCCATCATGCAATAGCCATTTCGGGGCACATTTGAAGATTTTATCTTTAAGTGGGGAAAAATAAACAACCTCTTTTAGGTCACCCCACAGCTTCACAGGAAAAGATCCGCTTCGATCTTTGAAACGGCAAATAAAATGATGGTGTCTAACATAAAAGTTTCTGGAGTGAATAATTAAGAAAGAAAATAAAAACAAGAATTCGCATTTTTCCCTCTCCAATGAACACCAGTTTTGAAAAATGGCATTAAAAGTAAAACTAAGGAATTATCAGTATGTCTTGGTTCAAGCAATAAATATTTTTCCTAAATAATGTGAAGTATATCCTTTCTGAGGTAAGTATATTTCTGTCCTGCCAAAAGAAGAATTGTGAAAAAATCAAAACAAGATATCGAAGGGAAAATATTAATATTACCCAAGATTTGATATCTAAGAAATTACAGGCTATGAACAAGCCAAATTGAAACGATTCGACATAAAGTAACAAAATCTTAATTTTGGCTTTTCGATAGAATTGTATTGAAAGAACAAGATCGGTCGTTCACAACGGTTGATCGACAAGTACACTTGTCCTTATAATTGGCTTATTTCACATATTAGTTACTAGTTAAGACATTGCAATGATCAGAGACAAGAAAAAGCCGTGGTCAGAAAAAAGCACACTATACGTTATGTCAATTCTAGAGGCAATCGTGAAGAGCGACAAAATGCAAAGAAGCGCTCTAGCAAAAAAAATCAAATGAGCAAGTTTAAGAAAATAATCAAGATGATCACATTACAGAAAATAATTTGAATCATCGAGATATTGACTGACTAGATGGTGTTAAACGTCCAGCGGAAAATATTTCATGCACATTCAGAACGAAAACATATTAATAAACGATAATGATGTATAAACTATGCTGTGTACTGGAACGACACTTTGAGCCGAAATTTAAACGTGCTACCTAAACAAATCAACCGTCCACAGGAAGATATGCCACTTTAACTAGACACATTATTCTGAATCTGAGCTGACCAGTCTTTGATTTTACTCCTTAATTCTGCGAGCTTAGCAGAGAAGCAGAAAATAACAGTTTTTATGACCGGACCTGGGATCGAGCACACTACCTTCCGCACTCGAGGGAATCGCGATGTTCAAGATATAGAAAATGATCAAAATGATCAAATTACAGAAAAGATCAAGTAGTATCAAAAATTAAAGGAAACGATAATGTTAAAAAAGAATCCATCCTGTTTGAAAAACTTGGTCGATAAGCTATTAAATAATAAAAAGGAGAAATATGATGTTGCAGAAGGATTGAAATAACAATTCGTCGTTTATAATAATAATAATAATAATAATAATAATAATAATAAAGAACGAAGCGGGAGTCCTTTTCCAAATAACATTAATTGAACACAATATCAGTCTATGATTCAAATAGAGAAACTGCATAACATACACTTTTAGATCAGTTCTTAGGCGAAAGAGAAAGAAAACCAACTGACCAGGTGGAGAAATAGAACAGCGTTTTTTAGGTAACTCTAAAATTTCACAGGAAAAGATCTGCCTTCATCTGTGAAACGGTCATCAAAGAGTGGCGTCTTTAAACGTTTCTGGAGTGAAGACTTCAACAGAAATGCAACATATCACTAAATGGGCACTTTCTCTGTCAAAAACTTACCTCTTTCTAGAAAAATCGCAATATTGGACACAAGCTTTGGAAAAACTTATGAGCTGGGAGTTGTATACGCCACCCGGGCGAGCAGTTGGAATGTCACTGCCTAATGAACGAGCAATTGACTATTGAAAACAGTTAAAACTTTAGACTTTTAAATATTTGTTTTTTTCTCCGGAACTTGTTATGCAGATTTGGTTGTGAAGTTGTGAAGTCAACCCTAACAGAATGCATTCGTGTTTTGATGTCCATGGGGCTAAAGAATAACGATGCTGAAGGTTTTGATAATTTGTTTTTTTCTGGTGTTTTGTTGTTTTTTTTTTTTTTTTTTTTTTTTGTTCGAATTATTCTTTTGTATTGTGTGTTCAGAACCAAAGTGACACGGAAACTCTCAGGGAAAAGAACTATCGGAAATAATTTCCCATTTTTTTAATTGTTTATCTTAGTATTGAATAAAACATGATTGCATTTATAAAATAGGTCAGAATATGAAGATGAATTTTGTTTGACATAGATTTAATGTATATTATTACTCATAAGGTAGGTGTACTTAATTTTAATAAAGATAATTTCAAACTAAATTTTCAAAATATTGTAAATAGTTTAAAAAATTACCCGGGTTTTCTAAAGATTATTGAAAACATACATTTTTAATTTAATTTTTATTCAATATCATTCCACCATTTCACCTTTTGTTTTGAAAAGTACGTCTGTGATTACCCTAATCCAATCAAAAGGTCTACGGAATCAAATAAACAAGTAACAGTGAATAATATATACTGAAACGGACCGATTCAAGCTGTGAAGTTTAGTTTGTTCTTTAAACATTTTGAGCTTATTTTGTGAGACTTTTTAATTTGGTTCCGACAAGTAAACATATACTTTACAACGAGTAAGTGGTAAAATGCTTTGGATGGATGCAATTTCTTCCTAGATGCATCGAATAGAACTCGGGTACTGCTTTGGCGAGGGGAGGCGGGCGGCCGTGCAGCCATATATATTTTGTATCCGATGATAACTCTAAAATTACCTCTTGAGTATAGAAAAACAACTACTGTTTTGTGATCGCTTAGTCAAACCCAAGTTTAATGTCTCAGCGCTTTGAGAATACCAAAATTTAAAGATCTGCTATGTGTGAAGATAAATCTTGAAAAACGGAAACAGATTTTAATGACAGTTACGTGAATTATATCCCTTGAAAAAAGGATGAAAACTTAATTTTGAGGGTACTAGGTTAAAGGTCACTTTCAGAAACCAAAGTCTTCTAAAAATTGTGATTTTACTGATAAAGTTCTTGTGACCGGCTATTACCGACTTTAGGGTTCAATTCAGAGTAAAGCCTTAAACATGACAGGAGGTCTAAAACCTTAATGTAGTTAGTATTTTTCCGGACTTCTTTGTTAGAATTAAGAACCGCTTCAATGAAAGACTAAAATGCGAGGTTATATAAAAAATAACAGATTTTAATGGTAAAGTATTGAACTATTACCGACACACTTGGTCCGACAGTCCATATAAAAACGGAAACTTTGAAATTAGACAATCTCCTCCCTTACCCAAGCAAGGAATCGGTAGTTTAGTTGATGTCTTTGTTTTTGTGTTTAACCTATTACATGTAAAACGTTATACAATGAAAGCTCTATCCGACTATTGCTACACTTGAGTGATTTGAACCTCATCCACTTCTCTACGGTCTTTGTTGACGGAACTGAGGTAATTCGTAGATGTTGGATTGATTGTATTTTAGGATTAAGGATTACTGTTTCGTACCATATCTCGTATTTCCATACAATGCTTAGTAAGAAAACTTGGCTAAAGATTGGAACTTTAAATTGACTGGATTTTAACTTTCAAACGTACACAGACCAAAAGAAAAAAAATATATAACTGTTTATCAAAAAAGATATCTCAAGTATGTAATAACTGGGAAAATATAAAAGCATATACCTTCATATATTGATTGATTGATTGATTTAATGATGCGTACCGTTCAGTGGCAAAACATCAGGAGTGAACTGTATTATAAAAATGATGATAAATGAACCTTGTGTTATGCTGAGCAGGATTTTTACATCATGGCTACATTTGTAACGAAAGCAATTGTCTGCAAGAAGACAAGTCACTTCATCCAGACACATCATTATGACTTTTCATCGACTTTTTCTTAATCTACTCCAAAATCTAGCGTGCTTAGGCGAGAAGCAGTAAATACCGATTTTAATGTCTCGAGTTTGAGGCGGACGGAGTCGAAACCACAATATCCGTAATCGAGCCGAGCAGACTTACTATTACACCACCAGACATTTAACTATACTGAGAGAAAATATCTGTCAAATGATAATTGATGTAATAAAAAGTATTTATAAATTCATTGTATAGAATATTCACATGTTCTTCTATGCAAATAAGTGAATGCTCTTCAAACGGAAGTCACGGTGACATATGTACATATTAATCATATTATTTATCGTTGGAATTGGACATGCTGTTGTTGAATATTTAACTTAATTTGCGTTAAAAAGAATTCCCCAATTAGTGTAATTGATTTTGTTCATCTGATTTATTATAAAGGTCAAGTAGGTCTGTCAATTTTCACACTTGCTAGTACTTTCACTGCTTTGTACAGATATTCAGCATATGGTTGGGTAAACCGAAAACAATAAACAGTTTCAGGATGAAGACATGTTTTGTATGCACAGAATATTTGATTATTCGGCTTCACGTATTAGGTAATATACTGTTTAATAGAATATTCTTTTTAGCGCAAGATTACTACCCACAGCAAAACATTAAACATGTTTACTTGCATATCTTCTTTAATTTCATTTTATTTTACTTAAAAGTAAAGAAACGATGAAGAAAAGTTTTTGATCTTGTCTTTCGTTTAACCACAGTTTGTGTGTTTGTTTTATAATCTTCACTGATTAAATTTGAGCTTTCTTGTATATTGATCTTGGGAAAGAGTAAAGATATTCATACAAGAAGATTGAAAAAAACATATCGACCGTCATCTATTCTGTCAAAAGATTTCGAATTTTCACTTTGAGTGATTTTGAAGACATCTAAAAAAATTTTCAAGACGTCTTGGCACTTATTGTTTCCTCAGATTATGGCTTGAAGACATTTGTCTTGAAACACATAAACTATGTCTAAAGACATTCACTATTTGTCTGAAGACATTGTATGTGTGTGTCTTAAGAAACACATGTCTATAAGAAATGTCTTCTAGTATCTCTAAAGACGTCTCAAGACGTCTCAAGATGTGTCAAGACATTGGTGATCATTTAACATGAAGGGAAAGACTAGGAAACCCTTTGAGCTTGTCTTCCGTTTAAGCACAGTAAGTGTATTCTTTTTATTATCGTCACTTGTAAAATGCAAAATTACCAACGAAACAATTTTGGGTATGCTTTATGTCAATTTCAAGAAGTAACCTCTCATCGGTAGCATTAGAACCGAAACATAGATATTCAAAGATCCAAACATAGTAAAGAAGCACTCAAATCCAACCAAATCGGAATGGAAAGTCAAATCCGATGGCAGGGAAAACTACCAAGTGCAATATTTTTTTTCGTATTTTACTGCTTTAGAATATTAGCAAATGCAGCAAATTTCTGTAAAGCGTTGTTTCATAAAAGGAATTCGAAGATATTAAAGGAGCTGACAGAAGTCGTTAAGTCGGAAGACAGACAAGACCGCGGCCAACAAGGTGAAAGGAAAGACAAACATAGAAGGAAGGATAAGCAACTCCTGCTCTACAAGTGGCACACGTCGTGTTATTCAGTAGTCAAAGCTGGTGCATATTCACAATCGATGTTAGTCACAACCGGTTTAGGAACGGATTTGTGGTCAACCAAATCATGATGGCGACGGAAAACTTCCGGAGTGATTACTCTAATCTTTCCCTGAGCTCGGTAGCTTTCTTGTCAGCTGCAACCCTCTATGAATAAAATCCTGATATGCAGCACAAGCCCTGGAGTATCGTATCAGTGGAGAAATATACACTCCATACTCAGGTGAAGAATGATTCTAGACATGAACGCAAAGTTTAAAGTTAAAGTTTAAATAGATGAGGTTATCATAATCACCAAATTTAGAGTTATTCAGCGAAAGGACATTATCTTTATAGCGGAATGTGAAACCAAAAGATTGAGTCAACATTTTTTCTTTTCTCTGTAGAGGGCTCTGTATGAAGTCAGCTCATACGAATAAAGGAATAAATCGGCGTGTACAGTTGGCCTCCATTGGAATGCCGAAAGTCTGTTAAAACACAAGTCCGCCTAACATTACATAAATGTTATCAATGTTTGTCCCTCCCTAGAACCAAATGTTTTTATCTGCGTTTACCATCTTTTTTTCGCAAAACAGAGGTGAATTAAGGCTCTTAATATTTTTGAGTTTTGAATGTGGAATAGTAGTATACAGACTGGAAAAATAAAATGTTTTGATGCTATTGCAAGAGGTAAGGGACCTTGATTTGAGGCACTCTAACAGATCTTTGGAATTTTTTAGAATCCACATTTGATTCACGCCACTTCTAGAATGGCTTGTTTCACAGTAACTTTGGAGCCAATTTTACTGCTGATAGATTAACTGTCAGTAACTTAGAAAGTGATTTTGTGGAGCAATTGACTGACACAATTTCATGTAAGTCAAGTTTGACAACTAGGGTAGTGAATACCCAAGGGGCTATAATCCACCAGGAGAAGGAACGACCAGGTGGTTTCAAAATACAAAATTAACAGAATGGAATAGATAGGGAAAAATGGCTTATGCTTTATGTACATTTCAAGGAGTAAATCTGATATGATCTTAGCTTTCTTGTATATTGATCTTTGAAAGTCTAATTTTTATACGATATTCAAAAAAGAAAATTGAAACAAGAAATATCGGCTGTCAAAATATCCCAACATTTCAATTGGTATGATTTTTGGTTAATCAAGTACTCATCATTGAAGCACTGTATAAGTTAAATATTTGACTAAATACTTTGTATGTAGACATACTGTCGATTTTGTGCAAGGTGAATTAACTGAAAACAGCATCACCGGCATTTACAAGAGGACCTTAAGTCGATATCTGCTGTTTTCTGTAATACTGGTTTAACAAAAAGCAATGAAGCGGAAAACACGCGAAATCTCAATTAATAAGATACAAATCGTTCTGGTTTACTTTAACGAATAATCAAATTTATGTGATATATTTACTAGAATGTGCTCATAGTGATCAGGATATCTTGACAGAAATAGGTACTACTGTGAATTTAAAATGTTACGGATATGTATTGCATGGTACGTGGCGTGGGCCAGTAAACGGAAATGACACAGTACCATACTTTGATGGAACAAAGATGAACCCAAAGTTACACGTGTCAAATATTGCCATAGATACAGACAAGGACATTGGACGGTATAATCTGGTCATTAACAATTTCACAGAAGAAAATGTTGGTTCTTATGTTTGTTTTTTACCCTCGAACAATGATAAAAAAGGATTCATAGAAAACAGATACCGAGTTTCTCTGAAAGGTAATTCAAACGACTGCTTTAGTATTGTCTTCAATATATGAAAAACAGACATTTAGTAATTATCTAGTTTAACCTAGTTTTTTAAATCATTTTTTAGTTTTGTCTGTCCCTTTGTTTTGCTTTCACTCTCTCTTTCAATATTTTCTTATATTTTCCGAATTGTTCTATCGTCTTCTTACTTTGAACTGTGTGGTCTTTTACTTTATGTCACATCTTGGGACTGCTTGAGTCGTTCAGTGTTGTATGGCTTGGTTGTTCCTTTTTCCATTTTACAAAAATGAAGAAAAGATGTTACCTTTATGCATACATATTTATATACCATTGGAAAATACTTTATTGTCTTAATATCCATTACATAATCATACTGCAATTTGAATTTTGCCTTTTCTAGCTTTATTTAAAAAAAACACAAAAATCATTTAACAGTTTATTAATGAATATTAGTCCTGGTGAAATTAAAAACAAAAATTCAATTAAAACAAAATACATGACAAGAAATGAAGTTAAGAATTAAATAACAATGTAAGATATACGAAATACCCTGTTTATAGGGACAGGACTAAAACAAGCAAACAAAATTACAAATTGATAACTTTGTCTTAAACTTCATTCGAATATGTGACGCTATACAGTTTTTGGGTCTCTTTTTCATTTTCTTTGGCGTCAGGTCACAACTTGAATACTGGACAGAATTTTGCATTATATGTTCCATTGATAATAAAAGAATCACAAATACCAGACGCCATTTGATGCACTGTATGGCCATTGCATTGATCAAAAGTGCTCAAAGTCAAAATGTTGGAAATCCTGTTAAAAATACAATGAAAATAAATAATCACAAGTTTTTGTAGGGTTCGTGTTACTCCAGCTTTAGTTTAAAGTGTAGTTTTGTGTGTTCTATGTTTGTCATACGTTTCATTTTGTTATACCATGGTCTTGTCTGTCTTCCGAGTTAACTATTTCTGTCTGCCCCTTTGGTATCTTCGAATTCCTTTTAAGCAACAGAATCAAAACAGACTAATTAAACAGGAGTCGAAAACTAAGCTAAGGGTTATATTTGCACCAGGAGAGCCTTAGAAATATATCTTATCAGAGAAAAACCATGCGAAATAAATATATATATATATATATGAGGGCAGTCAGAACTTTTAAGCCTTTGTACTTTTTTCTCATATATTGGTAAAAAAAACGTTACAGCTTAACGCATTTACTATTGACTTTTAACTTTCTTGCTCCATAACTTTGTCAAAAATGTAGATATCGACCTGAAATTTTACAGAATTGTCATTTCAACCCAAGCTTCAGATTCATGCAAGAAAACAAAATTGTATTTTCGCATTTTTTTTTATTTCAAAAAGTGCTTTTTTGTCCCAAAAATTGAAAAAATATCCTTGACTGAAATTTACGACCACAAAGAGCAACATTTCAAAATTTCAACATTTTTCCAATTGTTGAAGTTTCTTTATTTCAAAAATGTATTGATCACCTTTCTCTTTATTTTGTGACATCCGGTTTCCAGTTTTGCAATTTGATATTGCAAATAAACCACTTTATTAGTGTGATTGATTATTTTAACTGCTTTATTTGTATTCATAATAGTATGAAGACTGAAATTTTAGGAAATTGTTTTTTCTAGACAAGCGTATACATTTAATAAGATGAAGTTTAAGGTATGTAACGTTTCTTTTTGTCTAGTATATTTAGCTCATTAGTAATTTATATGATAAATGGAACGTCTCAGATATGAGTTATTTACGGTAACTGATTGATTTGCATATATGTGTGTGAAACTGGTTGAAAACCACAAAAACAATCCTGTAAAGACCGCAAAAAGAAAAATTTACACAGTTTTGTATGATGCTATTTTCAATATCAATAAATAGCTATTATTTAACAAAAATATCTTAATTTTTTTTTATTTTCTGATTTGAGTGTCGTTTTGCGGTTAACATTTTCAGTGTATTTTGCACAGTCAAGTCATATTAAGGTTAACATCTAATTAAGTAGTGAAAACATTTGTATATAACAAATTTTACTGTAATCTTTTAGCTATAAAAAACTATTTATATTATATTACAGAAAATTTTTATTATGTAAATGGTATTATGAAGTCTATTAAGATAAAATGTATCTTTTTCTATTAAATATGTGAAACTAACATAAACAATTTCAGTAATTGTAATTGTAACAAATACCAATAAAAATTATAACAGAAAGGAGCAGGTACGTTAAGCCCCATTTTTGGCCCATATTTTCGATTTTTTTTGTCACAATAATAAGTTGATGTGAAAATCCTGTTTAATAACCATCATTTGATAATAAATTACTTATTATTATGTACTCTTTGTCATTTTTGACCAAACGAAATTTGACTATTTCAACAAGAATGTATCATTTTGTTAAAAAATACTAAATATTTGGACTTGTTTTGTTTAAAATAGGTATAATCGCAAATTACAGATATACACGGGCAGAATATCTAACAAAATCTATCATCAGTTGCCCGACAGTAATACAAACAAAATTAACCACAATGTATGTTTCTTTTGTCAACATCGGATAGCCATTTTACATAATTAAATGTGATATCCAGAATCACCAGCATTTTGAACTACACATTTTCTAATTGTTTTCGCATTAATTTTAGGAACCTTTAACAATTGCATATTCCCTGCCATTTCACATACATTTAAATTTGACAGATTTGAAATATATATGGCATCTTGGTAAAGCTGTTCAGAGTATTACAATATATGCCTTTTTATGAAAAGTTTTCATATTCCAATTTCTCTTAACAATCCTACAAAAAAGGATACAGTTGATGTTATTTTTTTGTCCTTTTTATGATTTATTCCATAATGTAGAAATATTTTACCATGGCAAACATTATAGAATGTCTACTGCAGCATGTATTGCTGAATGATTGGACGCCCCCTTACTTTTGGCGTTCAGTTATAAATTAATTGATAGTCTTCTTTTGATATTTTAGGTAAAGCATTATTAAAATTCTATAGTTTCCGTATTCCTTCTTTTAAATGTCCTTCACCTTTACGGGACTGTGCATATCTACTGGTTTAGACTGGTAAATCGCAATACATTCGCCCTGATATAAATTAAGTTTTTAACTGACTGTCTACCCCTTTGGTATCTTCGAATTCCTTTTGCAATTTGTAGTCTTATTCAAAATGTCACATATATTGGGTTTTTCTCTTCTAAGCCAAGTACCAAAAATTCAAAAAATCGTATGATTGAAATATACTGGAACTAAGCAGTCAATGGTATACAGTTAAATGTCGGTAGTGGTTGAAATAGCCAGTTTTTTTGTCCCCGTTACAGACATTGCTGCGTGTCGAAAAATAGTTTCTGTACGGGAACAATAAACTGGATATTTCAGGTTATATTTATATACCAGCTATGGCACCACATAACAGAACAGAAGTTAAATACATTTGCAAATACACATATGAAAGGTTAAGGGGAAGTAATGTTTAAAGTATCTTTTATATTGAAACAAATTTGAAATAGATATTATACAATTATAGCCTTTTGAAGTGCTCAATTTATTAATCCAATATATCAAATTTTAGAACATCAGATATTATGGACATGTATAAGATGATTCTTACTAAACATTTGTTATGATAAACTCATCCGACAAAACAATGAAACTGTTATTTGACTTTTATATAAAATAATATATGATATTTTCTTACAGAAACTGTCGTACTGTCTACGCAGCTGGCAATAAATACTAAACAGGCAAATGTAATGTCAGGGTCAGAAGGTCTGTATTAATTATGAAAACGTCGGCTACGATGTTCCACATTATTTAATTTTACTTTTTGTAGATATCAACACTTGGTGCATTTGCTAAAATTCTGAAACACTGAAAGTACAGAAAGACCTTGAAAAGTAAGGCACTTAGTAGTGGTCCCTGTTGTCCGATTTGGCTTCCCATTTCGATTTGTTTGGATTTGAGTGCTTCTTTCGCTATATGTGAAAAATAAGATTCTTGTAAGTTTCTGTCAATTTCTTTCACTTGTACTATAAACACTAATATCCATTACGTCTGTTGGTAGTCATAATTGACTTTGATGACTAGCTGTCTTAATCTACATATACATGATGTGATTAATCAATAGGAAGCCTACAAGTATATTTATTGTTGTCTACTAATCTAAATATGGTAAACAAATGTTTATTGATATGTTCCTTGTTACATAGGTCAGATGGCGTGTATGAGATTTTTTTAAACCGTTACCTGATTATTCCAGAAACAAATTAAATAAATAATAAAAGCACAATGCAAGTTAAAAAAACCTACAAATATAATATTTTGTCAAGTTTTCTCTCAAAGAATATATAATTTGTTTTATAATGCACTGCAGACTTAAAATCATGGTGATAAATACTAAAAAGAAAAATTGCAATTTTGTACTTAAACTTTTGCAAATGTTTTAGGACATATCTCCCTTTAACAGATAGTTTTGCGAAATTTTCTGATCAATTCCGAAGTTTGATTCTTAAGATAATTTAAATATTGAAAGGAAATATATGAACCCTTTTTAAGTGTTTCACATTGTTCATTATTCTAAGGTGAACTGGTAGTTGTCTTATTTGTATCTAGTTATTACTGATGTCTCTAAGATTTTTTATTATAAATTCTCTGCTGTTAGTTCAGGTAAAATATCAATGTTTGTTTTTTTAATGTTTGGATCACAAACTGTCCTTGTCAGTAACATACATGTACTAAGTTATCTTTAATCGAACTTTCATGAATGAAATAACAAATGAGAGAAGAAACGGTGAAGAGTTTCTTGCAATATCAATGTAGAATATCAATGGAAGTAATGATTTGATTGGCTGAATGGTGCTCAACGTCCAGTGTCAAATATTTCATGCAAATTCAGGACGAAAGCATGTTAATGTGATTAATGGTGAACTAACCATGCTTTGTACTAGACCTACACGCTGAGCCGGATACTTCACGTGTTAGCACACGAAATCAACAGTCCGCAGGAGGTTATGCCACTTTATCCAGACACATTATTATAAGTCTGGACCGATCAGTCTTTGCTGTTACTCCTAAATGCTGCGTGCTTCGCGGAGAAGCAGCAAATACCAATTTTTTTGTTTTGGTTTGACCCGGCCGGGATTCAAAACAACGACCTTGCGCACTCGAGGCGAGCACGCTTACCATTACACCACCGAAACGGTGCAAGTAATGTAAAGTGTCTATTCCTCAAAGACAAAAAACTCGAAAAAGGGAAAGGGGAAAACAAGACAACTGCATTGAATCCTCGAACTTATTTACAAATAGGATAAAGGGTTTTGATCCGGGTCCACGTCTCTTATTTGGTGAAAAACACCGGGATTACGCATAGATGTTATTTTCGATTAGGTCACATCCGTTATTTTGTCCAGCTCGTGGTTAACAGTACGTCAATTGGTAACTATGAAACAACATTGTTTTTGCCGTTTTTACTTAAATATACTCAATTAACACCTTGAATTTCAAACAAGATATGCAATTTAATTTTTTTGCTTAATATCGAGATTTTAACATGTCTGTTCTGTAATGATTTTAGGGATTATTTGTACAAACGATATTAATAAATGTTATAAAACTCAACAATAATAAGAGGCGTCAAAATAAAATGTGAGAAATTTATATCCTTGAATGGTTTTTTCGCAGCTTTGTTATTTTGGTTACGATAAAAGACTAGTGCGGGTTCTTATTCTGTTCAACTAATATGTTAATAGAGACTAATAAAACACAATACCATACCATAATAACAATAATTAACAAACAATATTTTATTAACAAAGACAGATCAGTAAATAATAATCGTTTTTCATGTTTAAAGATATATCCACGCGTAAAGTCTTTTTTTTGCAGTAAAACATTTTAACAATTAGACTATTGTAATAACAAAACACTCAATTATTCACAAATAGAAACGGAAATTATTGGTTAACTGTGCCATTAATTTCCAAATCTATATCACGCAATGTTTACTTAAAATTACTAAGCTAAACTAATTAAACCAAAAACAAAACATATTCATACTAACTAGTAAGCAACTTTCGCTGTATTCTATAATTTCATTTTAAGAATCAAATTCAAGCGACAGTGCAAATCTTCAAAGTTATTGCTATGATACTCGATAATAGAAACATAACCTATGATTCAAAACGTATATATCGGTTGTGTGACCTGATATATTCAAACATACCCAGTCAAGTATACGCAAACACCAACAACATTATATTGCGGAACAAATGTTAGCCCGCCACATACTAATTGTGACTGTCAAAATCCAAGAACCTGTAGTCCAAATTGAAATTCGCCGTGACTTCTCGTAGTATGAACTACATGTACACTTATAAGATTCATCTTGAATAAGTGTCCTTATCGGAAGGATATAACTAAAAACGCAACTTATGAAAATAACTAGCTGTTTTTTAAAACGACAATATGATAGTAAATTTAACGTCTACGTATTGATGACATCAATTGAATTAAGTTTTATAATTTTAGGCGAAGAATGCAAACACCACAGTATAAGTACAGGTTCACATACCTTTTCCGACTGGACTATAACTGGATGTATAACGGGTACTCTAGTTGTGATTTTAGTTGGTTCCCATATATGGTGTCACATTCGGCGAAAACGATCATTAAATGTTACCTCTGATGATCCAGTGGAAGTTCAGTATGATGAAGTAGAGACAACCTATTACCACGTTATTGATGCTGATGCAGTAGTTGACGTCACTGGTCGACAGCAGTCCAATAATAATGCGGAAATAGAGCTAGCTAGTCTTAGCAGTTCAGTTGACACTACTAATAGCAAACCTAGAAGCACTGAATGTTCGGACGGAGTCAGGTATGAAAACACATTATGTGAATTTTGTATCAACGAAACAGACACAAAAATGTTTCATTCCAATGTAAAGGAAATAAATAGATCTAGTACGATAAAAGACGATGCGATTGAAAGCTCAGGAACCTCCAGTGCATCATCGTCACTAGTTGGATTAAAAGATGGATATGAAAATCCTTATCAACCGTTAGAACAAGAGAAAATGGATGTCCATGAATATACTGACGTCTTACAGCAGCAACGTTCAACCAAGCAGAAACACCGACATGAATTTTTCTAATACTAGAAAGAAGGGAAACAATCAACTAATATTCAAAAGAATTAGTCTTGGCTGATGTTTTCTCGGAGAATACTTTATATTTGTTGTATACTGATTATTATGTGTAATGTCAAAATACGCTTATCTGTTATCTTGAAAGGTTTTTGCCTTCAAACCTCCCTTACTTTCCATACGATAAGACGTTAAACATAATTTGTTCAAAGAAATGAATAGAGATGAACATCAGTCAATGGTTATTCCAGCTAACTTTTAAAATTAAATTAGACTTCGTTTAGAAAATGAATCATACGCAGTTACCAACCGCTTTTCAGCTCATAACAAATGTTATTGTTCTGCGACAAACACTCAGGGATTGTTGCTCCTCGATTAAAGTCATCACTAAGGAAATTTTACGTTCGACAGAACATTTTTGTCGACCGTTATGGATATTCCATTTCATACATGAAGACGGTCCATTTCCTGAGAAGTTGCGGAGTAGGTTGTAACAGGTTGTTGGCTTTCTCCGACTGGAGGTTTGAAAATGTACAAGGTGACGGTTGCTTTAAAGAAGAAAGAACTGCTTACCCTTCCGAACCAACTGATTTCAACCCCGGTTCTGAATGAGGTCACCATTGTTAAAAGTTTGTTTTATCTTTAGTTTTATATGTATATGTGTACTATTTCGTTTTGTTAATATTTTCGAGATATTACAGAGATGAAACATGTGTCGACATTACCATTTTACTTAGCCAATCGGTTTTTTTTTCGCTTCATCAAATTTATTTCTTTTTATTGTTGTTGTTGTTGTGTTTGATAGGCGACCTACTGTATTATGAATTGCACCTTTAATATATTAAACAGATATTTTATTTTCATCATCATTGTTGAAATGGCATTTCTTCTTTTGTTTTCTTTTTTTCTTCCTTAACAGGAATTAGACATGTTCAGACTTGAATATATGTCTTTGCTCAATCAATATCAATCCAATCATAAGAATCAAGAATTAATGCTATTTTACTTTCCTAATTTATTATTCTGACCTTTAGGGATGAATATTAAATATACAATCCCGATTTTTTTTTTGGTTCACGAAAAGACTTCCGCACAAATTTTTAAAGACATATGTTATAAATTCATTCGACTAAAGAATCCATGTTATTTAACATTTAAACTTTATTATTCTAACCTTAATGAATGAATACACAATGTTAAACCCTAAATATTTATGGCTCGCGTCAGGTCACTTTCATTTATATAAATTCCTGCTGCCATTTCATTAATGCTCTTTGTACTCTTTACGCCAAATAAAGTTTACTTTTTAAAGATGTGTGAAAATTTGTTGTATAATGTCATGAGTTAATCTGGAATTTTCTACAAAATTACCAATATTAAATTCAACAATGATGGAATTCCCTCTGTAAAAAGCTCTACAACGCACCAACGAAAAACGTGTATACGTTAAATTACACTGCTCTTATCTAAATGATATCAAAAATGTACATGCAACAAAACATGAAAAAACTAAGAAAAAAATGTAACCGCAATTTCTTGGGTCATGCACATATAGTGGAGTTAAACTAGTTTAGCGGGAATCAGAAAAGTAGTAATAACACAAAGAAGTCAAAAGCGTTATAGTCGAACTACTTAAACAAAAAGAAATTCACCCAATCGACAAATTTTGAATGGCCCAAAATGTTTTCATAATGTTTTAGTCCAGTTATGAATACCCATGTGCGAGATCAAAAGTTTATAGTCCAAAGGGACAAGACAAATTTGAAACAAATCAAACGACAAAACGAAAATATACATGTAGAATACATAATTAAAATGATATATTTACTGTTCAACATTTTCGCATTAACATTGTGTTTTCCGTGTAATATGCCAAAATATGTTATGACCCGAAGGGGAGTGCATTATACCTTCTTACCTTGGGACATATTTTGGCATATTACACGGAATACACAATATTATTTTTATAGTTACTCTGAATATTAACTTCATTGCCAATCAGTGAGAAAACCCCTCTAATATTTACCACATAATGTTTCAAAGACTTCTTTTTACAGTCATATCACATGGAAAAGCGTGTAATATGCGTTCGCATATTATATCAACACCATCTGTCCTTTGTTGAAATATGTAAAAATAGTAGAATTGTTAATTATAATTAAAATTATCTGCAAAGGGTTGCAATATTCTAGTATGGTGTTCTAGCTAGGATTCAAAAAGGACAGGATGCTGATCTTCAAAAATTGGCATTTCTGTTGATAAAGTAAGGTTTAAAAAGGGCAAATATCCAAACAAACTAGTTCTACCACATAGGCATGTTTCCCTCAGTTGGAAATTTTGGCCAAAAGATTTGTTTGTGTGATATGTTTTGTTAGATGCACATTTTTTATATAATATTCAGGTAGGAGCAACGTTAGTTTAAGTATGTATGTTTTTATTTGGGAAATGACGAGGGTCGTTTAGGCTCTTTTGGCCCAAGAATTTGGGAAAAAATGAAACATGGCTAATATCTACTATTTTATATTTTTATATTTAATATGTCTATAAAAAGAAAATCTAACATAATGTTTAGTTTAATTGGTTTTACGACGGTCACAGTGCACGTAGAAATTGCTTAACATATGAAAATACTAAGAAATTGCCTAGTTTAATTCACAATACGATAGAATTTTGTAGATTTTAATATAGATGGCACAAAACATCACAACCAAACTTTACACAATTAAAAATCTATCAAGTATAAATGTTTGGTTAAATATGTTTGTTGTTTTTGGTGCGATCATATCTATTTTGAACAAAACACCTCCGAATATTTAGTATTTTACAGAAAATTTTTGATTCTTTCTGAAATACTCAAATATGACCTGTCATTTTGTCGAAATGACGAACAGTATGAGAATAATTTTAAAATTGTAAAAGGCTGTTATTAAACAGCATATTCACAACATGTTATTATTGAGTAACAAAATCTAAAATTTGGCCCAAATATGGGGCTGTACGTACCTGCTCTGTTAGAGCTTTTCACAAGAAGGCACCTGACCTCAACCTGGATTTTGTAGGGTTCCTGTTACTCCAGCTTTAGTTTTCAGTATAGTGTTGTGTACTCTCTGTTTGTCTTTCGTTCCATTTTATTGGCCATGGTCTTGTCTGTGTTCCGACTTAACGATTGTTGTCTGCCCCTTTGGTATCTTCGAATTCCTTTTTCCATGATCTCTGTTGAAGGGCTTGTGGAGGTCTCCACCTCAAGATATGTAAATTCCCCTGTGCTTTTCTTGTGGTTAGAGCGCAGTCTCTCTGACATAAACCCCATATCGTTTCCTTTTCCTATATACATAAAGTATATTTTCAAAATAATTATTTTGTTTACAATCAATAAAAAATGTCAAGTCTTCAAAACAGAAAAGAAATTAAAATATTTTGCACCAATCAGTTACAAGAAAAATGCTTTGGATTAAAAGATGTACATACATCCGATTGTTTTATTACACATTTGTAGTTATTGTAATGGGTTGGTCATATGTATAACAATATTGATTTGAATTTTTTACAAATCGATACGTAAAATTTCTTTTGTTATGCAAGGTATTTTATTTTCACAATTCCTCTTGGTCGATTCTATTCTTCAAAAGAATCTGTTGTTTAAATAAAACATACTAGGAATTAAATACTCCTCTCAGGTTAAGAATACACTATTACCTGTTAATTATAACCTTTGACAGGTCATAATTCTGCCTTTAAACTCACTGTCGCTATAATGAGTGCATCCCTGCAATTTAAACGGGGACATCAAAGGAAAATTAATAAACGTAAATGCATGTATATGTAGTCAACAGGTGAAAATGGAAACATTTTTTTAATATTAAACTTAAAGTACTGATAAAGCCGTAGCGGGACCAAAGAAAAAATGCATTTGCAGTTTTAAATTTCA
>JARWCS010288766.1:0-13055 GCA_034783895.1 Geukensia demissa
GGGGGGGGTGTCTTTTTATTTTTGACGATTTAAGCTCTCAGTCATTCTTAATTTTAAAAATGCAGATATAAATATGTTCCTGTACATTAAAGTAGACATTAGGATATCATTAAAATGTCTATAATTTGCCTTTCCGTAACATTTCTACTATTAATAATTTAAACTACGAAAAGAACAATGAAGAAAGTAATGGGAAAATAGTAGCCAAACCCCAACTGATATTTAACAAAAATTCTAGTTTTTTGGTCTGTTAACTATCATTTCTTTGCCTATGAGAATTTTTATCCAGATTTTTAGATGGAGCTAGACATATTTGTTTAGTTTGTTGTGTTTTATTGCACTAGTATTGTTTTTGCCCGTAATGGCGTTCAAATGACCAAAAAGCACTATTTTGAAAATTGCGGAATTTTCCCATTTTTCTCGACATTTTAAATATCCTTGACATTTGAGTTCTTATATGGCTATTAACTGATGTTAATTAAGTAAAGGTGTCGATTGAGCCCAATATGGGAGTCATAAAGTGATTTTGATTGGCAATTTGCGCGAAAATATTACCCATACCCTAATTCATTTGAAATAAGTTGCCAAACAACAACCAATGTGTGAAAAAATTCGCTTAAATTAATGTGAATTACCTTTCATTTATAATGTTAAGCATACCTAATCATGTTAACACCATTGCTTTTTTTTTTCGATTTTTGGCCTTTATCTGGGAAAATGGGCGATTTACAGATTTCGATTTCTGTTAAATTTCAATTTTAGCAGTTTTTTTAATAAAGATTAAGGTGTTTCTGTTGTTAAAATAAAAGTTTTAGTTTAAACATATTTATTCAAAATCAATGCATTAATTATACAAAATTACAACACAAAATACAATATCTGCGAAAATATTAATTATTACATATTAGCAGATGCCAAAAAAAAAAAAAATACAAACTAAGGAAAAGATAAATGACAAATATGTTTGAAGTTGAAAAATATGAAGGGGTGAAAAGGTAAAAGTGCATATCAAGAATGACTAGGAAGTGAGTCGTTTACTTTTGAGAAGATATTTCTGTACAACTAAAAAATATGCTTGTTTTGCTCATCAGTGAGTGCATCTGATCCAAAAAGTAATAAATCTTCATTTATAGATACGGGGTAATTAAAAGAAAGAATCGTTTCTTCTCTAAGCTTACTATATCTACTGCAGAAAAATAAGAAGTGAGACGTAGATTCAATATCTATATTACCACAGATGCTCTTTCAGGGAACTGCTATGCATTCTTCACCTAGCATGGAAAATTTGACCCAATCTACAACCTGAATAATAATAGGTGGGCTTTCTATTTCTTTGTTAAAAGAAATAGCAACAATAAAACTATTAATGGCATATAATATATTTAATGATATATTTGAGTCAATCCTTCATAAAGTGATAAGCAATTTTCGGGAAAATAGTTCCCCAAACTTATTTTTTAATTGAACTGCCAAAATACAAGCCACGTGCGGAATAGGTACAATAAACTTTGCTTTTTCGTAAAACAGTCGGTCCCGTGTTTGGAGAACTCCACGCTCTCAGCACGGTAAAGACCCCTTTGCAACATTTAATGTATCACAAAATACCAATATCAATTTGATGCACTGTATGGTCAATTTGTTGATGGACAGATCGACAGCAGTGTTCGAAGTCAATGTTTTGGAAATCCGATTAAAATCACAATTAAAATTAATAATCACAAGCATTTGAGCCAAAACAATCTAAACAAACAGGAGTCCAAAGTGTGCTGAGGATTAGCATCAACTCGTAATGTGTGGTCGTTGGTGATTAGTTGCTTAGGCTAAATTTACTGCCCTTGCCCCAAAAAGTCCCAATTTAACTTCCTGTGGCTGGAAAATATCCCGATCATGACCCCCATCCCCATTTATTTTTTGTTTGATAACTTGTTCTCGTCCTGAATATGCATGAAATAGTTGTACCTGGACGGTAAGCAACAATAGGTCAATCAGCCAATCATCATTTACTGCATACTTACTAAGAAATGATATAATTTTAGGACCAAAATATTGCATATTTTCAACATTTGGTCCTAATAAAATATCACACACCGAAAGACTTGATTTAAATCAACCATTGCAGATGTGAAAAAGCAGCAGCACGAAAAACGATTAACTTTCGCATAAAAATAGTAATTTCATTGCTGAAGACGCATTCATCTTGTTTCAATGTAGGTCTTGTTTCCCAGCAATTGTCTAGCCATGGTATTACATGTATTACATTTCCGAGTATAAACAAGTACAACCATTACGGTCAAAACGAAACTTCAGAGAACAGTGACAGCAGCCGCTCTAGAAGTAGAGTGAATTAAATATACGGATACTTAAATTTTTAGAGATACATGTATGTTGGAATGACACGCCTCTTATCCCAAAACATTAAACCGTTTGACTTTTCTTCATTTTGCATCCTATTTCTCCATTATAAACTAAGAAGATTTTCCTTAAATACAGGGACAAGCAACTGATTTCAAGAAGGGACAAAGTTTATTTTATAATGAATTTCTCGATTTTTCACAAAACATTGTCTTTGACATTAGGATGCTAAGGTTTGATTGTCAACCCATTTATTGTGTCTAATAGACGTGTTTCTCAGCAGGCCATGGCATTCATTTCATTTGGGTACAACTTGTGTACAATTCTCACTGCATTATTTCTCTTTTTTCGCTTAAAGAAGACTTAATTGAAACACTTTGGATACGGGTGAAACGAGTGGAGAGGAACCGTCACATGAGTTAAAGAGGTAACGGTTGTACAATCTTGTCATTCTTAATGACATTTGTGTTGTTAGCTTGTCTTTTTGTCATAGTTTTGTCTGTCC
Source organism: Geukensia demissa (assembly GCA_034783895.1). Taxonomy (NCBI): domain Eukaryota; kingdom Metazoa; phylum Mollusca; class Bivalvia; order Mytilida; family Mytilidae; genus Geukensia; species Geukensia demissa. The sequence continues at coordinate 2,858 of JARWCS010288766.1, forward strand.
GTCAACTTACATTTATATTTATCCCTTGGGTAACTTTGAAATCATTTTAACTACTGTTGTGATGTGATAAGTGACTTCATGGTTTCTGGATTCGACGAAATGATCGAAAGTATTATAAAAGCTAGTGGACGTACTTTATCATTTGTCCTAATACGTAGAGTTGAATACATTTTACAACAACAGATCAAGGGGAATTAGGAAATACAAGCAACGAGTCAGACGTTAAAATCTGTTACGTCAGGCATTGATTGGTTATTTTAAAAGGAAAGAAGTGTACCAACATAAAAAAGCAGAGTTAACAATAAATATTCGCCTATAACGGTTTTGACAAGAAAAACACTAGTCTCAGATGCTGTGATGTCCAGAAAAAGAAACCCCCGAAAAAAGGCATTTTCGTGCAAATTGGAAAGCTTCTAAGTGAGCATGTTTTCTGGAGCACCTGACGATATTTCTGTTTTGTGAATGAGCTTGTGAAATCAGAGATTCTTTTTTTCTGTTTCGTGTTTCGTCTTTTTGTCTGTTTGTGTGTTCCATCTTACTATATATATATTAGTCATGACCGTGGGTGATACCTTCGACAATATATCCAAGAAAATAGTAAGCGATGACTTAGGTGAGCACCGGTGAATCCGTATTAAAATTTCGCTTGTTAAAAAATGCAACGGTCAACAAGTTTATAATTAATTTAGATTAGAATATCTTTGTGTGAGATCCAAAATTTATAGTAAAAAAACAGCATCGATCAGACTTGAGAGGAAGCGATATAAAACCGAACGGTCAGACTATAGGGAAAGTCGCCTCCTCTCGAATCTGGTCGCTGCTGTTTTTGGACTATAAATTTTGGATCTGACACATATGTATTCTGATCTAGTCTTAATATAAACTTGTTGGCCACTGCATTTTTTCAACAAGCAATTTTCAAGACGAATTCACCAATGGTCACTAGGCCATCACCTGCTACTTTCTTGGATATTTTGTCGAAGGTAAATCACCTACAAGTGACTAAAGTGATGGGATAATTTAAACAAATACAAAAAGATTATTTACAGACTCGACAGTGGCGCTCGATCACTAACAGACAGCAGAACTAAGGAGAAGTTCAAAATTGAAGAGAACGGAAAACCAAAAGTCACATCCGGCTTCGATCTTTGTTTTAACAAATAGAAAAAATAAAGAAATAAGAACACTTTGGTAAATGTAGTTTCTTCTGGACGTTTGCAGGTAAAATAAGGAAATGATAAAAAATGTATTTTATTGACGAATAAGTAATATTTGCTCCCATTAACATTCTAGTAATCTCACCAAAAGTGGTTGTCGTGTCCATGAATAGTATCATATACATTTGAAGCCTTTTTCCTGCCAGGCTGCTGCTGTTTTGATAGCTTTTTGGTGTCCCGGTGTGTGATATCCTTTTTCACATTTGCTTCGCTCACAGTTTTAGTTGATTGAACAGGAAAGTCATAGGGAAAACTACCAGAAAACGCACGATGTTTAGATAGTGTGTCCATACTGGGATTTTTCGTAATGTTTTTAGCCTCATTCATGTTTTTAATGTCCTTTGGATTACTCATTGTTGTTAAAGTTGTATGGTTGTTTTCAGTGCCAATAACACAAGATCTTTGAGTGACAGATGCATCGGGGTAAGCAATTTCAAAATCCTTACAATACTGGTTAGTTGTCGGAAGTTTTAAATTTTGACCAAAAGTGTCAGGATTTGTTGCAGGTAATTTTAGATCTTTCTTTTTGTTTACGTTTGATGCTTGTAAGGCAATTTCATGAAAAGGCTTGACCGATGATTTGGAATATTTTCGATTCTGACGTCCTAATGTGTCTTCATGATAAAAGCCATTGACATCTTTGACATAATCTGTCGAGTTGAAATATTTTTTATTTGACAAGGTGGGATCATCTTTGTCTGTTTTATGATCGTCATTTAACGGTTTGAAATAAGAATCTGCATCCTTCAACACTTGGTTGCAAATAAAGGCATTAACCGAGCCAAGTTGATCGTTGTACCTAATTTGAAATTCTGTAGTAGAAGCATTATGTTTTTCATATACCGGAATATGCTTATTTGTGTTGAATTCATTTTTTGCATTACTTAGGTCTATCTCTTGTGTGTTTGTATATGAAACCATATCAACATTTCTCCTTCCTTGTTTCTTTGTGTCCCTGTCATAATGAACACCTGAGTCTTCTATGCTTTGAGTCGATATTCCATCTAATTCTGCATTGTCGTCCTTTTCGTTTCTTAATTTAGCCACTTCTTTCTTGAACAATTTGTTGGGATAGTTAGCATTATACAAATGGTATTTCGACCTCAGGTCAATGCGAGGATGACCAGCATCTATATCTGAACTTGCAATAACTGCAGTAGCACTGCCTTTCTGGACAGCTTTTTCTTTACTATCGTGTTTTTCATCACTTCCCTGATTCCGATTTCGTTTACCATTGGCATTGTTAAAGTTATATGACCTTGCAGAAGAATAATAAGCAATTTTTGTTTCCTTGCTATCATTTTCATAATCACGTGGTATTTTATTAATGTTTGCATTCCTACTGTTGGTGTTGTTATCCATGGGAATAGATGTGTTGTCGTGTGCAGACTTATCATTCTGATTATTGCTTCTATTGTTAGCATGGTTACTGTTATTGTTTAATGTTATGTTATTTTCAAGACAAGAATCATATACATTTATATTTCGAAAGGAATCCTTTGGTGCTTCCACAGAATTTACATCTTTAACATGCAGACTTTCTTTGTCACGTGGATTCATGTCAACATTGTGGTCATAGGACCCGGCATTTCGATGGGATTTGTTTAAATCTTTTTCAGGTATCGTATCCAGTTTGTAATGACGTTTCTCATTATAGCCATCTTTCTTTGATTTGTCAGGTGACAAAATCCCATTGTTGTAATTTCTTTCGTCACGGGAGTCGGACTTTTTGACGTGAGATTGACCGTTCTTTTTTTCGAAATTGTTGGGCTCATCAGTGCTTAACTTTGGCGGCTGCTTCTTGATGTCCATCATAAAATCGATTTCCCGTGATTCTTTGCTTCCAGCTATTGTTGTAACTTTGTTTTCATTATGAACACCAGACTTTGTTTTGTCTGGAAAAGACACTCCACTTGCAACTGCATTCTCTTCCTGTTCAATTGTAAGACATTTTTGGTGCGTTTTGTTGTGGAATTTAGAACTATTTAAAGGGTATTTTGATGTCAAGTCAGTATTAGAATTACTAGAATGTGTCACTTGAACAGAATTTTTTGTTTCATTTTCATAATAATTGCCAACAACATTTTCTTTTCTGTTTTTATCATCATTTTTCAGGTTCTGATTGTGTCTATCGGCGTCAGCGCTATAGGTATACGACTCATTGGAAGAAACAGATAAAACGTTTTTGATTTTTAATATCTTAGCATCGTTTCCACTGTGTTGTTCCGCTTTATGAATATTTCCATTTGTGCTAGTGGTGTGATTGCTGTTATTGCTGTTGCTTATATCGTTTGATAAACTTTTATCTTCATTAAGACTTTTACTGCTTACAGAACAACGTATATCTCTTTGTTTACTGGATTTATTTGCTTTCTTCACAGGATTTATATTTTTGCGATGCAAACTTTTCTCTTTTTCATTTTGAAAGTCAGTCTTGTTGGAAGAGTCAGGTGCAACAACAGATTGGTTAGAATTTTTCATGTCTGCTTTCTGAAATACATCCTGTGTACCAAGATCTATTTCATTAGATTTATCTCTTTTTACGTCATGCTTGGCGTAATATTGGTTGTCATTTGCTTCGCATTTGTTACGTTCCCCAGAATCCTTTCTTACTGGTAGTTTCTTCACTTCCACTTTGAAATTATTTTCCTGTAAAGTTTTTTGTTTGTTTTTATGGTTTTGGTTTGTTGACAAAGTTTCCCTCTCAGTAAGGTGTTTCTCGCCATTTTTGGTCTGGTGGTTTGAACAATCGTTTTTAATGTCGACATTCCGCACGGTCTTACCGCCATTGGAATCAATCATTGAAGAATATTTCTCAGACTTGTAGTTGCTGTTAGTTGTGTTCTTTTCTTTGGAACCACGACTTACAGTTTGCGCCTTAGTTTGAGATGAATCTTCTGTAATGTGCTGAAATTTAGACTTAACATAGATCACTTTGGTATTAAAGTTGTGGTCAGACGACATATTTTGCTGTTTTGTGACATCATTGAATGATTTTTTTCGCTGCAAGGTTTTGACACTGTCACGCTCAACAGTACCTTCTAAATCTGAATGCAGATCCACATTGTGATTCGGCCGAGCATGAAAATCACTGATATAATTTCTTGAATCCGCTTTTACTGGCTTGTTCTGTCTTGTCCGTGTCGTTTTACTCCTAAATTGGTGGATTTCTTTTGATGAAGAATTAAAATTAGGGTTTACATTATTGTTATAATTTATTTCTTGGTCTTCTTCTCTTATACCTGATTTTGTTTTTCTCTTTGAAGACACGGAAACAATATTATCCATCTTTTTAAAAGCTTGCCCAGTTTTCGTTCCAATAGAATCATTCGAGTCAGTAGACGAGCATTGATCATTGTATATATTTTTTCTATTATGTATCAAATAAACAGCTGGCTTCACACAGAAACTAATACAAACCATTATTTGTGTAATGGTATAAAGTCCTTTCCAAGTATCTGAATGGAAACTTTCGTAAAATAAAACGACAAAATAAGGGATCCAGCAACATAGCATCAGAAGCCATATAACAAACACGGTTACGGCAAGATGAAAATCTTCATAAACATTTTCTTTAAAAAGTAAACGACCAGTTTTTGTAGCGGATGATAATTTAATTTCCGCTGCTAAAAAGCTGTTCGAAATTGAAGCAACAGTTTTCTTATCAGAAGAGAGTCCACTTTGAATATTTTTATCCTTTTTTGATGTATAGTCAGTACCTGTTTCTGAAATGTTGCAATTCATCTTGAGACTGTTATTTTTTCCCTCCCCTGATTGGGCAATGGATTTCTCCATTTGTCTGATGCCCGTGCTATTTTCATTCTGTTTCATTCGTTTAATTCCAGTTTTTAATATACAAGGAAATGTGAAAATTCCAATTATAAATGTAATTCCAAGTCCCACAGAAAATATTCCGACAAGATAAAACAAACTTTCTCTCATCTTGGCGACACAGGCGGCCTGGTAGGAATTGTACGAAATTTCAATCAAGCCTGACACAGGGATGACCGCTATCAACAGGCTAGTAATCCAAAGTACGACCGATAGTGCAATAATTTTTCCCTTTGGTTCGAACAATATTTGATAAAAGCCTTCATTTTTAATTTTGAAGAACCGTTCAATGCAAAGAACGGAAGTTAATGTAAAATTGGAAAGATAAAGGAATGTAAAGGCCATTCCTTGAGTGGTACAAAAGTAACTAGTTAGTTGCCATGACGACATGATTGCCACTATACAAATTGGAATTACAAGGAATCCACATGACAATAAATCCAAAATGACGAACTGAATGATAAAGTAATGGAACGGATAATATCTCCTGCATGTCTTATAGTGTATTTCAACCAATAACCAGACATTTAGAGTGATACACATCACAGACAAAATAATGGCTACTGCTGCAAGACTATATTGCAATAGCTTGGTGTCTACCCAAGTTGAGAAAGTGATTGCCATCGCTTATATTTGTATGCGGCGCTTTACAATTTTCCTTGTTGGGATTAGTTACTGAATCCTTCAATTGCACACTTTTTATTCTCAAATATTGGCAATAATTACTCGCTCTATTGGCAATTGCCTCCAACTTGTAATAATGACAACGTTGACTGTCTCCTTAATAAATTGCTCCGAAATTCATGTTTATTTATATTAAATTTAGATTGTTGAGGTAGAAAATAACCCCCGATGGTGGCAATACTAAATAAATACTTTAGAAACCAAATATTTACAGACGTCAGAAAAAATATTCTATCCTCGTGCAAATTTTTTTATGCATTTAGCTTGTCTTATAAATAAATTCTTTGTGAAAACAAAAATTTAATAACACAAACTTAATGGAAAGCTATGAATCCTCTTAAAACATATTGTCATATAACTAATATTATGTTAAGGATGCAGCACATTATTATTGAAATATTAATTAAATTATTGAAGAATAAATTGTAGACAAAATATTTTAATATTTTCTTAAAATTTATAAATTATTAAATTATTATTTCAACCTATCAAATTATAATTTGAAATAAATTCTATTCAAACAAATCGACTTAAATATATGCTTTTGTGATGGTACTGTCCGATAAATTCAGGAATTGTGCTACTACAGAATTCGTAATGATTTAACATTTGTTTTTAAGTCTTCTTGTGACTGTCGTGCATGTCATGACAGAGACATGCATACACAGGGACAATAATTCAATTTGATCTTATACCGAAATTTATCAAATCAAAGCCAGCCAACTTAAAAGCGGAAAATTTTCCCAAATAGTGACAAATATATATATATAATAATGTACTGTTTTGTTGTTGCTCGACTGGTAAACAGGGCTTTTATTGCAAACTAGGTAGACTCCTAAACGTTCCTTTAATGCTCTTTTGGCGGAGTAAACTGTGGTACCTATCATGGTCAATTATCTTTAATGTATTGAACACCACTAATATTTTCATGAGAATGTGAAATATCATATCTCATCACTGCATGGACGTTTACCAGACAAGATACACTGAACATTGTACAGAAACGTCTTTTGTTAATGTGCACCACAAATAAACTTTGATCATCGCTCACTGCAAAACAACACTGTTCTTTTACCATTTTACCATAAGGATTTCAATGAAAATTGCTTCGTCCTGAGTACTTCTAAAACTATGTTTGGATACAGGATTTCCAATGCTGCTGATGTGAAATAACACCTACAAACACAAAACAAAAATACTTACGCATCTAATATTTCTTATCTATATGTTGATTTATGAGACAGGGGATGTTTACCCTTCCGGGGAAACTGATCCTACTCCTGTTTTGATTAGGAGTTCGTGAAACCAAAGCCTTTGTTCTTTTGGTTTCCGTTTTATCTCTTTGTTTGTTTCGAGTTTGTCTTGGCTCTTTGGGCTATGCAATTTTGATCTCTCGCATAGGTATTCTACAGTAGAATTTTGTACTTATCACCTTATGTTGTTGATCATTACAAGATATGAATATGATATATATTTGTATTTATATAATATTTCCAGTTATATTGTAAAATCTGTTCCAGTGACACCACTGTACACAGATCTTTTTGTGTTTATTTTCTTCTTTTTACAGGAACCAGCCTAAGAAGGTGAGCTTTAAGGGTAATAATTCTTATTTAATGCCAATAAAAACCTACATTGTGATTGGACAGTTCTGTTTTGTGGCAGTGATATTTTTTCTCAAGATTTTTCTCCAATAAACCATGTCATGAAAATTACTTTTAAATTTCAAAATCAATAGCAAGTAATGAATGTTTTATATTTAAGACAAACTTATTGCATATTTATCTGAGGAACTATAAGGATAAAAATCATTTTCTGGAATCTAAAAGCGTGTGATCTGTGGCAAAATAATCTATCCGGGGATTCAGGTTAGGAGTGAATTGGTTAATTAAACAACAGTGTTCCAGCTAGGTTTAAATAAGGCAGGATGCATTCAAAGGGCATCCAAACATGAAACCGCTTTCTAATGCACTTGTCATTGAAATGTTGTAGCTGTTAATTAGGTGTTAAATGGTATTCAATTTGCAAAGGATAAACCACTAAAAAATAATATCTGTCAAAGTTTTTTCCAGAAACTTTGCGATTGTATTATAGGCTATATTTTAGAGCAAAAGGATGCTAGTAGTACAGCAAAACGTTATCTATCCTTCTATTTTAATACGCCTTTACGAAGTAAAGATGGACTATTGCATTCGCCTAGGCGTATACATGGCACCTTCATGAAACTTTGCAGGATGCTGTATGAGTGGTTGCGCTTATATGACCCTCAATGTCAGCCAGGATCATCATTTTTCTACTAGAACATCTGCTTTTTGTTAAACTTTAGGTCAAGGTGACCCAGGAAAAACTTTAATAACTAGGAAATCTTCATTTTACTGAAAGTTGTGTGAAAGTTTGTTCTCTAAGAAACTGAATTTGATATCTAAATAAATTTGTTATTAAGGCAATTTAAAGACCTGCATGTCAAAAACGTAAATTGTGATGACCTTGTCCTGCAAAACATTCAGGGGAAACAGTTTCAACTTAAAAACTGCCTTTTATTAAAAAGGTTCATCCAAGTTTTGTTTTTTAGAAACAGTACTATATATCTTAATGAAACTTGTCATTAAGTTACATGTGTATAGCATGCATGCTAAAGAGGCGACAAATTGAGATGCCATTGACCCCAAGGTCATGTAGGATCTTAGTTGCTTTAACTATGAAAATGGTTTTTATTGCAAGTTTTGTCAAATGTTTTGTTTTCTATACTTGATACCTAAATGAAACTTTTAAGGAGGTTGAATGGTCGGCAATTCCAACTTTGATAAATTTTCTGGAAGACTCTCAGGCCCATTACATTGTGGTAAATTACCTAGCAACTATACAGTAAAGGAATAAGAGGGTCGATAGCAATCATTTGATGTCTTAAGATTAAAAATATAGAAATTCCAACTTCTGGTAAACTTACTGGAAGTCTCTCAGACCTGTTTTCTTTTGGAAAAGTACTTACCAACTATACATAAATGAAATCAGAAGAAAATTGCAATCTTATGGAGTTTTAAGACAAAAACATATGTCAGTTTAAACTTTGTTAAAACCATGAAAGTCTCTCAGACACGTTTTTAAGTAATTTGCAACCATACAATAACAGAGTCAGTTTATCAATTGCAATCTTGAAGAGTGTTCGGATTTAGAAATATTTGAATTCCAAATAATGTAAATTTTCTGAAGGTCTTTTCTCTGGAGCACAAATTGATCAGAATATTAATTGTAACTACATGTAAATGGAGTCTGAAGATAAGGGAATTCCTAATTTTGAAAATTTCCTTCAAGTCTCTTAGCAACCATACTTTGTTAGAATCAGAAGATAAATTGTAATCATATTCAGTTTTAAGATTAAAAAAATGTGACAGTTCTTTGGTGAGTTTCCTTGACAACTCTCAGACCTGTTTTTTTTTAAAGTACTTGGCAAACATACACTTACACAATCATATGATCAATTGCAATCATGAAAAGTTTTTTGATTTAGAAATATGGAAATTCCAATTTCTGAAAATAGAATCAGAATATAAACTGCAGTTGTATGGTGTTTTTAAGATTAAATAAACCGGCAATTCTAACTTTGGTAATTTTCATTTAAGACTCTCAGATTTGTTATCTTGACAACCATACTAACAGAATCAGTTGAAAAACTGCAATCATGAAGCATCTTTAGATTTAAAATTATGGCAATTCCAACTTTGGTAAATTTCCTGAGACTCGTAGACTTTTTTGCAAAGTAATTGCAACCCCAAATCTTTGTCATTTGTGGTCATTGCATATTCAGATTTTGCTTTTGTATAAATATAAAATACCGGAAATAACTGTGATGCAAACTTTGCAGGAAGTGGCTGCAGACTCATGTTTTGCAAGCTGGACCTCTGTTACACGTCAATAAGCTCCAAAAGAAATTGTGTTTCATCATTTTTTTTTTGCTATAAAGTTCAGATTAACATTTTAATACACAACAACTAAGATAATGTGAAAAAGTTTATTTTAGTTAATTAACAACTGTATAAAGTTAACAAGTACATCTTTAATAAAAATATATAAAACAACAATATATTAGTGAACAATGAAAAACTTAAATGCATGAACATGTATATTGCTACATTCATACTCAAATATTTAGTGTAATATAGATATTATATATCAATAACTTTTAATGCTGTCAAAATTGATTGTATAAATGTGTACAGTCACAAAAAGATGTAACCTAAAAAAAAACCCACATAAAGAATTCAAAGATACAAAAGGATCAGACAGAAATTGTTTAGTCAGAAGACAGACAAGACAATGGCCAACAAAATGAAACAAGACAACCATATTATACAAAACACTACACTGTAAACTAATGTTCAGAGTAACATGAACCCTACAAAAACCAAGGTGAGTTTAGGTAGTCTCGAAGGCAAAGCAACTCCTGCTCTAGTAGTGGCAACCATAGT
>JARWCS010288877.1:0-13054 GCA_034783895.1 Geukensia demissa
TTAAAACGTCAATACGTTGAACACAAGAAAACCAGGAAAAACAAGATGACGTCACAGTCACACGGCAAAATTTAGGTCATGGGCTTATAACCAAAATACTTTCAACCAATCAGAAGACGCGTTACATCCAATATTAAATTATTAACAGCTGATATGAAATATATCTATAAATAAGGCGATCCAGCAACATTATATTGTTTTAGAAAGGAAGTAAAACGTATCACCAACAAGTCACATTACGACAGAAAGATTGACAAAAAAGATACCCAGAGAAAGCAAAAAAGAAACAACGGCGCAACCATTACAAAAGTAAATGTGGAAACAGACACGACATAGAAGGCTGGTGAATCTTTAGGGCAGAAACAATCTCGACTTTGTAGAATTACACATGGAGAGGCAATAGTTCAGAGTCCTCCAATATTTCAACTCGTATCTTCCGTTCTGTGTGGATTTAAAAATTGGAAGTTTTGTTCAGTTTAAATTACTAGGACATGCATTACAAGAAGACGGAACGTGAAGGAAAGCCAGTGAAATAAGTTGCTGCACCATACAGTTTGATTGATTGATTGAATGTTGCTTAACGTCTAGTGGGAAATATTTCATGCATATTCAGGACGAGAGCATATCAATGAATGATGATGAATGAATCCTACTTTGAACTAGATCGACACGCTGAACCAGATTTTTAACGTGCTAGCTCACGAAAGCAACAGTCCCCAGGAAGACATGCCACTTTACCCAGACATATAACCCTGACTCTGGACCGACCAGTCTTTGATCCTACTCCTAAATGCTGCGTGCTTAGCGGAAAAGCAGCAAATACATATTTAAATGTCGTTGGTTTGACACGGTCGGGGATCGAACCCACGTCCTCCCGCACTCGAGGCGAGCATGCTAACCATAACACCACCGAGGCGGTCTCCCATACAGTTTGAAGAAGAAAAAAATAATCGATGAGAAGACCAGGAATATAAAACTGAGAACCGTTTCAAAAGATATTGGGCGTAGTGCAAACATGTGGAAGTAGACGGTAAACGGATAATAATTTCCTTTCTTGGATTTCAGAACGTCTTGTTTACAGACCGTGTAGACCCCATTTTATTGGTGTATACTTGTGTAAAGAGTATAAACGTGTAAAGCAAACCGTCGAGTGCTATATCATTCAGTTTTAGTGTTTGCAAGATTTAGATGAGAGGTTACTCCTTGAAATGGACATATCGCATACTAAAATTCTAAATGTTTATTCAAATTTGGTAATTTTGTATTTTGAAACTAATTGATCGATGCCTCTGCTGGTGGATCATGTCCCCGAGGGTATCCACCAGCCCAGTTGTCAGACATGTCTGACATGAAATTTATCAAACGATGTTTGATAAATTTGCTGCATTTGTTAAAATTCTAAAGGAAAGGCCTCGAAAATATTGCACTTACTAGTTGTCCCTGCCGTCGGATTTGGCTTTCCATTTCGATTTGTTTGGATTTGAGTGCATATTTTGCTATGTTTGGATCTCGGACTTCCTATGTTTTAACTCTAACGCTACAAAGGAAGGTTACTCCTTGAAATGTACATGTAGCATACTTAAATTCTAAATATTTATTTCACATTGTTAATTTTGTATTTTGAAACCACTGGGTCGATACCTCTGCTGGTGGAACATTGGCCCCGAGGGTATTCACCAGCCCAGTTGTCAGACTTTTCTGACTTGAAATTTATCAAAAAATGTTTTACAAAAGTTTGCTGGATTTGTTTAAATTACTAAACACTGAAAGGCTTCGAAAGTATTGTACTTAGTAGTTATTCGTGCCGTCGGATTTGGCTTCCCATTTCGAATTGCTTGGATTTGAGTGCGGCTTTTGCTGTGTTAGGATCTTTGACTTCATATGCTTTGGTTCTTATGCTACTGATGAGTGGTTACTCTTTGAAATGTACATATAGCATACTAAAATTCTCCATATTCACTCAACATTGGTAATTTTGTATTTTAATGTACCGATCGAATACACAGCTAAATTTAACTTGTTGCCAAACCTCTAAGGCAACGTTTGCAACATGTTAATCCCATTTTTGTATTTTTGATGTTTTGCAACATTACCTCACTCTCAATTTTGAAACACCAATCTACAATTAAAAGGTCTATATATAAGTTATGATGTTTGTTGTAAACATTTGAGCCGGCTGGTTTTATATGCACACAATTCGGTATAAATATAATGAGCGTTTCTAAATATTTTGGCACAAAAATAAACCTGATTTAGGCTTTGAAATGCTGATAATTAATACATATAAAGAATATATGTTATTTATTATCTTATACCTTGTGTGTTCTATGTTTGTCTTTCGTTTCATTTTGTTGTCCATGGTCTTGTCTGTCTTCCGACTTAACGATTTCTGTCTGCCCCTTTGTATCTTCGAATTCCTTCTACACCAAGCCTGTTGCATCCAGAATTTCAACTACAAGAAGGTTTTGCAGCACTTCAGGATTTGTGATCTGCAATCCAAACGTCCCAACTGCTCCAGCTCGTCGCCCCCTTCGACTATAGCCCCGCTGGGCACATAATTACCGGTGACCTCAGTTTGGTTACAAATGATAAACTGCGACAGTTACTATCAAAAGGTCCCAAATACTGAACGCCAGATCCAAAATATTGCATGGAATAGAAAGAAAGGATATGGTATGAATATTCATGACACAAAAATCTCATATATACAACTAAATTCCAAGCAAATGAACAGCTCTTTGAATGCTGTTCTTCATCTAAAGTCACAGTGAGGCCTTCAAAGCGGAGTAAAAACTCGTACCTCACTGTAAGTTCAAGACGGCCCCTAGCACCGGTTTGAGCGGATTTCTTTACTAGATGTCGACGACTCTACGTCTGTGCATTGAAGCACACAAATGCGGAGTAAGGTCAACAAATTACAGATATACACGGGCAAAGAAATCTAACACTGTCAGATCATTAATTCAGATTCGGATAAAAAAAATTAGAAAGGTCGATGAGCACTGTTAAAGCTCCTCTAGTTTTCAAGGACCCTGCTCTCTTGTGGGACTTGTTCACCATCCATAAAAAAAATTGTTGTTGTTCTAGCCAATAAAGCCTCATGTTTGTAAAAAAAACCACTACCTTGCTTGATAAAAGAGCTTGGCATCAACGATACATCTGGTAATCCAACATATACACCTAATGCACTTTCTAAAAAAGAGATCCTTGTTATCCACAGGTCGGTTTTGTCTTCATTTGGTATTGACGCCAAAGAAGACGAGTCGGATCTTGTTTCTTTATTCTAGATACCCAAACTACACAAGTGTCCATATAAAGAAAGATATATAACAGGTTCATCCAGATGCTTCAACAAGCCCCTTTCTAAAGTACTTACAACTATACTGCCAACAGTCAAGAAAGGTCTTCAAAAGTACTGTACTCCACAAGCTAAGTTAACTTAAATGTGGATATTAAAAAATTCGAAAGATCTGCTTCAATACCTCTAAACAGTTTCTTTAAAATTTTGTACAAGTATCCAAACGTTTGACTTTTCAACCCTTTATATCACGATTCAACATTCACAACATAAAAACCGTCTTAAGAAATTGATACATCAGTGTTTTGTTAAACAAAATAAAATCCGAGATATAAATATTTGGTTTTAGGTAAAAAGATGTTTTACTTTGTAAGAGAACACACCGCTTGTTCTAATAACTACAGTGAAGGTGATATTCTCAAAATGCTGGATTTCTGATGGACAACATTTTTGTAGAATTTGGTGGGCGAGTTATCAACAGACATTCCAATGGGCACAAATTGTGCGACCCTACTAGCCGACTTGTTTTTGTACTCGTATGAAGCAGAATTCATTCAGGCACATCTGTGCTGCGAAACGACAAAATTAAAAGAAATCGGCCTGATCGTTTAATTTTACTTTTCGCTATATCGATGATGTGTTGTCATTGAATCCTACGTTCAGTGAGCATCTCGACCAAATATATCCCAGCGAACTAGTAAGAACAGGGAATGCTTACCCTTCCGGAGCACCTGAATTTTGTAAAGAAGATCGCAGATTCAAACCTTTATTCTTTTTGTTTTCGTTTTTGTTTAACTCTATTATTTCTCACATCTAAACAAACTAAAGATCGATTCAGATGTAACAGATTAAATAAATTCTTTGTTTAAAATAAATTTAATGTTTTAGACGTGTCAGAATATTTGTTCCATATCCGACAATGTGATACAAAATTTGTCCTGTTCGAGAAGGAACCTGACTTTATTCAAAGGCGGTATAAATTTTCTATGCAAGTTATTTTCTTTAAAAACAATATAAGATACGATTTCAATCCTCATCTTCAGAACCTCAATACATCAAGTCACTGCATTTTTAACTGGATGATTATAATAATTTAAAATACAAAATTACCAATGTTGAATAAATATGGAGAATTTTCGTATGCGATATGTACATTTAAAGGAGTAGCATTATAATCAAAACGTATAGGAAGTCAAATTATACAAATAGTTTTGTTAGTCTATTACTAGTTTTACGGTTACATTTTTCAGTTTCTTCTCTGCTGAGCGTAGCTTCAGACATTGTTTAGAATTTAAAATTGATTCCAAAATGGAGAAATTGGCCATACTGTGTTGATATATTTTTCTACACGTAGGCGGCTGAATAACTCTATATATAATTCCAGGATATAGGACGTCAAAAATATGTTTATTGTGTAATAGGCAATTTAAAATGCACAAATTTAATACAGGACCATTTTAACTTTAGTTAGAGAAATTACGAAATATGATTTCTTTTTTAAAATCAATATATTAAGGTTTACGTTAGCGTTCATATATTGTTCAGCATTGATCGGACACGTTCTAATGAATTGATGTATGAGCCTTATTAATAAATATCAATAGATGAGGGGTCGGGCAGGGTAAAGGGAGAGAGAAGGAAAGAGGTGGGGAAAGGTGGACAAAAAGGGAGATATAAATGTTTATACAAAAATAATCGTAGTGAGCCAGAAAACAATTATTTTATTAAATTAGTAAATCAAAATCTTCAATAGTAGAAAAACCGACCTCATAAATACTCAGAGCGACGTCAAAATAACTCGTTTCGGATTAAATTGGCCGATAAGATGTGGTAATTAGAATGAGTGCTGACTTTAATTTTTTTCACCAGAAATCTTTGGCTGGGCAGCTTTCTTACTGGCAGCAATTCTCTCTCAACAAATTTCTGAAATGATGCACAAACACTGTAGTACTCTATCAGATATATATTGCTTATGAAGAAAATGTTGGAATGTTGCTACACTTGAAGAAAGGTCTACTGGGAAAACAAAAGTTTAAAGTTTCTTCATACGAATAAAGGAGTAGGTTTGCGAGAAGGTGAGCGCAGTTGGTTCCAATTGGAATGACGATAATTTGTTAATACACACGTTTGACAAACGTTACAAAAATTATGTCAATCAAGAAATCAAGATCAACTTCAAAGTACATTGTACTTGTTATGAGAATCTAGAGAACCAAATGACAATATATGGTTTAGCAAATTTCAAATAGGTAGAACATTCAAATAAGAATAAGCAAACTTGGTGAGTGTGGTGAAATCAAATATTTCAATGCCATTGCAAGAATTTGATGTGAAAAGACAAGTAGGGGACAAATCATTAAAAAACAAAGATTGTTAAAACTGACTGTCTATAAGTGTTTTTAAGTTTGAAGGCGGGAGACAACTGAAAGAGCAGGAGAAAGAAGAGGATGGGTGGAAGAAAGGAGAAAGTTCCTTGTCCTCCCCTCATAGATATGTTAAGCTCAGCACATTTTACGGTTTTTAAAAAATGCAGAAATCTATACTAATATTGTATCTTGATTGGGCGGGATGTATAAATACTTGACCAGGATGCTTTTAGGTGTATTTATTCCCTATTTTCGTTTCACAGGTAATTTAAAGTTTACGGACATCAAATGATATATATGTAAACATACATAAAATCATACAAACAAAGTACCGTTGCAAAGATAAATGTATTTCCTTTTTAAAACATTTCTTGATTTTAATTTTTATTGAATATCAAAAACTGTAGCCCTATCCCTTCCTACATTTCCAGAAAACTCGCTTTATTTTGCCTTTCAACTATTAAACTGAAGTCTGTATGAAGTTTTGATGCATTGTTTGTATATATGATTTAATCATAGTGAAAGAAGTGTAATTGAAATTTATTTACTCCTATGTTGTTTATTTTTGTTTTTTTTATACCAAAAATCATGAAAAACTAGGATTTTGGAAATTTCGGATTTTTTCAGTTTTTCTCTATTTTCGTAATGCAGTGAATTCATTAGTTTTTTTGGGGCCATAAACTTGTTTTATATGAATAGTTCTATATATGAGGCATCATATAAGCTCAAGAAACCAATGCTCAACTGTTGTTCAGCGCCAAATTTTATGAAAATTGTACCCCTACCTATAGAAACCTCATATGTGTCCTTAAATAGTGTAAGTTGCTAGGAAATGCTAGAAATTGTTTGAACGAAACAGAATGAGTGAGTAAACAGATATAATAGTCCGGATTTCTTCTTGAGTTTTCAAAAAAATGGGGGATTTACAAAAGATAGAATTTTTAAATACTGCGCAAGTTGCCTTTGCCAAACTTAGAGTTTTTCTATTGCACAAAGTACTGTTTTAATTGCATCAATGCATTCAAAATAATATTTGATGAATTGTATTTACTTCTTATTTTGTTTAAAAGGGTTTAGTGATAAAAATTATAAGTTTTCAAAGAAAATATTACCTGTTTCCAGCCTTTTGACTATCCGAGGGTGAATTTGGACTTAAAACATAATTAAGTGTTATAAAGTCATATTTTGTTTTTTTTTTTATAAAGAAATTTGATTCTACTGAGAGTAGGGATATTTCTTGCTAATTTCATTTTGGGAATTTTTTTTAAAAGAAAGAATGTGGAATATTTACCAGAAAGAAACAATCCACATCTTTGGTAAATTGTGCACTGCACAATTTCTTGTAAGCTGTTGCCTGTAGTTCACTAGATTTTTTGGGACACGAAGCAAGTTCTTTAAAAAAGAATGCCGTGCACTTCTCTCTTTTATCAAACAGATTGTAGATAAAGCAGAAATAAAACAATGAGATTTCACATTAAAATTTTGGTATTTTTCAATAAATCAAGTTACCATTTATCCAACTTTAGGTGCCTAACTTTGACATTCTTGTAAATATATTTGCAGTAAAAGCTAAAACCCTTGCCCTTGCCCTTTCAAAATTCAATGAATATAGTGAAGTTTTTGCTTTTCTATGAAATTTTAGTTTTTGGCATTCATTCTGCTAAAAAGGTTGGTTTGTTACTTGAATATGTATATTTACACGATTGAGAACTACACTTAGTATTTCTGTTGTCCATACTCTGTAAAATGGAAGTTTTCAGCAGTTCAGATTTTCCATTCTCAGCTTTTTTTTTGTAAAACGGTTAGTTTAAACCGTATTGAGGGTTCTTCTTTGAGCAGTTTATACTTTAAATGAATAGTTTTATCTGAAAGACACACAGCAGGTCCTAAATATAGTTCTTTATGAAATTTTAACTTGCTGATTCAACGAAAATTTCACCCTTATCCCAAGAAGAAGTCATGAAAAATCAGACTACAGTATTATTTTATGTCTAAAAAGGAAAAAGTTGCCACAATATTGCTTACAAAATAATAAGATAGTAATTAATTACCAGATTCAGTTGTTTTAAAATAGATTTCGTCCCATATCTACCATATTCTGTGAAAAATGGTTGATTAATCGTTGACTATGATTATTATTTTTCATTGTTTGGTTGTCAGGCATTGCTTTTGCCTGTTTTAAACTTTCATTATTAAAACATTTTTAGCTCACCAGGCCAAAGGGCATGTGAGCTTTTGTTATCACTTGGCGTCCGTCGTCCGAAAACATTTACATTTAAATTCCTCTGATAACACTGATCCAAATTTAATCAAACTTGACAGAAAGCATCTATATAAGGTCCTTTATAAAGATTGCTTATTTTGTCCCGATCCGTCAACAAGCATGGCCGCCATGGACAATTAATGTTTCTGATTGGCTGAAACATAAAAAAATCATCTCCTTTGAAACCGCTAGGCCAAATTGAACCAAACTTTATAAGGAGCATTTATAGAAGGTCCTTTACAAAGTTTACTAATTTCGTCCCGATCGGACAAAAAACATGGTTGCCACGGAGGATTCTTGTTTCTGATTGGCTGATACATTTAAAATTTTCTCCTCTAAAACCGATTGGTCAAATTGATTAATATTTGATATGGACCATCCATGGGAAGTTCTTTATAAAATTTCCCCATTTCGTCCCGATCGGATAAAAAACTTGGCCGCCACGGATGATTCTTGTTTCTGATAGGCTGATTTATTTAAAAATCTTCTTCTCTGAAACTTCTTGGCCAAATGTCAGGTGAGCGATACAGGCTCAGTCTCCTGGGCATCTAGCTTTATTTTATATCTTTATTTTATATTAATATTGATTTTTTGCTTAAAGTTTATTAAATTTTTATCTTATTAATGTTATTTCTAACACTAGTTTTAAAAATTTCTAAAGTTATAACTCACTATTATATGTGGATTTACTTAGTTTTTTTAATTCAAAATATGATAATTACTATAAAGGTGTACTATAGAGATCATTCATATCGATGTCGATCTTTATCACAGGCAAAAACAATGTCGTTTCAATCCAACGATGCAAGGTAGATTAAATGCAGAAAATCTGTAATCGAATCATCACCAATTTTTCACTTTTTATGGTAAACATGAAACGGGATATTCCTGGGCCATAGACAGAACCAACTGGAAGCTAGGATTCTGTCATTTATTAACACCATAAGTTAAGAACCCCTTTCATGGATTAAGGAAAGGGGTTTACACTGTTAAAAAATGTCTTTTCACAAATTACAGCAACATTAGAATGTATAATAAAAGAAACATCATTGTATATAATCAATGACAATATAAACAGCTTAAATCTTGAGCACACCAGATCAACTGAGTAACTGACTTATAAAGAAAGAATCATAGTATTATTTCTCGACATTTCTATTACAATAATCTGTCTACTATTTTTTCCTTTTCATTTCAAAATATAGGAGGCTTATCTTTCTCACCAATTAAAACAGAAATGACCAATTGGAATGGAGATAATAGGAGAGCTCTGGAATAGAAAAGATCAAAGGTCAAACTGTAAAGAAGAAAGGCTTAATAAGGAAAACCATAAAATGATTTCACATTACTTTAACATCATATTAGCACAAAACTAAAACAATAAAGCGTACATTTTATGATTACACTATTACATTCCCCCTTATGCTCTGTGAACTGACGTCCTCGTCATTTAACACTACAACAATCCGGGTGGAAAAAGTCTTATCAACTGTTATCAAATTGAGAAATGCATTAGTAACTTTTTCATCTTCTGTACTTAAAACGAAATCCTTAATGCCTGAGTCTTGTTGCCCATTCTGATTGTTGAGACTGTACATATGCCTTCAATTATGCCGGCTCACGTCGCACTCGCCCAGATCGCCGAGGAAGTGGCTGTTCATCATCATTTAAATCTGTATCTGATGTAGGGCTCTCTACAACTGGTTCTGCCTTATCATGAACAGTTTCTTTTTTTTAATTCTACAGATCCTGGTTCATCTTCATGTTCATCATATAAATCCCTTCCAGTAACAACTATATATGGTCGTTACCATCTCCGCCCTGGATCTTTTTTTACTGACTGGATGGGGATCTCTGCCAAAGATATAAAAAACGTGTTTGTCCTGTTGTTTCGTGACGGGTGCAAGTGTACGAGTGTATTACCGTTGCGACATGTGATTTCTAATCAGCTTTCTGTTTAGGGTCCAGTATTCCCAGCATTTTTATTAATGTGCGAATATGGACCATCTGGCATTCTGACTTTACATATCTATCACACTGAAATATTTATTTCCACCAAGTGAGTCTAGTAATTCGTCTATTCGGGGTAATACGAGGAATCCTTTCTTGTTCATTGGTTTAACTGACGGAAATCTATACACATTATGAGCTTGCCGTTTTTCTTCTTGCAGAGTGTATGATTTGAAGAAAATATGACTTCCTCATATCTCCAGCAGCTAACAGTTGATAAAGATGATCTTTTACTTCTTGTATTATTGAGGTTGATATTATCCTATGTCGTTGTTTAAACAGGTAACTGAGCATTTTGTAGAAACTTCTTACCAAAGCGCTTTCTAGTAGATGCCATGAGTACTTATAACAATTTTGTGTGTCCTAGAAGAATTGGTACGTCTTAGTGATATTTGCTGTTTGGGACAATGAAAAATAATCTATTCGTTATATTAGTGGAAACTCCTTGTACCTCTAATTCTGCCTCAATGTATCTTAAACACGGAAGTTGTTTTCCATCAGCACATTCTGTTTCTATGAAGTGGTGTATCGGTTGAATCGCTGAACATTTGGCTAATATATCTTCATAAAGGTGTTTGCTGATTGTAGACACGGTTGATCCAGTGTCCAATAATGCATCGGTTGTAATAAAATTTATTATAACTTTACTTTCAGTTTCTTTCCCATTAAATCAGAATTAGTTCTAGATGTCATATTATTGAGCTGTTTTCTACCTATTTCTAATTCGTCTTTTGTTGTAAAAAATGTGGGTAAATGTGTCTATGTTTTAAGTGGTCCAATCTAACTGTACAGTTTCTTGCTATTGTCCCAGTTGTTGGCATCTCCTGCATCGAATTTGTGGCTTATAATGGTAAACATTGTGTCCCTAAAAATGTTGTTGATCTTGAGTGATGTGATTCTGAAATGCTGTCTGATTAAGATATTTGGCTTTCTTTCCTCAAAATGTTGATTTCTGTTACAAGTTGAGTTACTTTGGCATTTAGTTTTTTAATTTGGTCCTTTTCTTTTGTTGATGTTTCATCTGACTTTTCTTGTTTCCTTGATCTTAAGTCATGCTCCTGTTCTATTGTCCTGTTAGCCTTCGTTAATTCATCAAAGTTGTGTATAGTATTCTTATCTATATCTTGATTTGTCTTTCAAAGCAGATTTCAATCCATCAAAGAACTTTGATGTAAGCATGTCATTTATGTCCTCTTGTCTAAATTTGTTTTGCCTTATTTAAGATGTCCTCCTTCATATTCTTCGTGATATGCTGTATAAAATTGACCAAGTAAGGCTTCTCGTGGTTCAACGAATCAATATATGCTATCCATCCGCTCTACTCTCCATCAATGGTGGCTTCTGATCCAAATCTTTTGACGACGTGTATTGCCTTTCCTTTCAAAGAACGTCGTATTGCTTCTTTGATGATCTCATGTGTATGTCTCTGTACAACAAAACGCATGACTTCAATTCTCCAGCTGTCATACGTAGTGCCAGCTTTCCGAAGAATAGAGAAATTGTTGGTCTATATCCTGTGTATTCATCATCTTTCATCCGATATTCATCAATCTATTATTTAAATTCCCCTGGTGATCCAGTAGCAGGTTTATTTTCCATCTGCTCTAAAGCCAGTATAATATTGTCTATTGCCTCTTTGGAGAAATGCTCCGACATCTTGGTAATTGGTGTATATATATAATATCGCTAAACAAAAATAAATTGTTTAAAAAATAAAATAAAATTCTGAAAAGAAAATCAAGTAGAGTTGCAATGATAAACATTTTTTTCTGAAACAGAAAACAATCTGAAATAAATAGAAATTAATTTTGAAAAACAATGAAAAAATCTGAAAAAAGGAAGCAGAAGATTTTTCTAAAAGAGAAAAAATGTCTAAATCTACAAGAGAAATGAAGCTGTTGAAAAATAAATATTCATGCTGAAACTGTAAGTCCTGAAACAAGAAAAAATATCTGAAATGAAAATAGACTTCCTGAAACAGATACAAACAGCTGAAACATAAAGAAAATTTTCAAATCTGGAAGAGAAATAAAAGTCTCTGAAAGCAAATATTAATTAATGTTGCAAAATCTACAAATCAAAGAATAAACATCTGTAAAAGAAACAAAATATCTCAAATTGAAAACAAATCATCTGAAATAAAAACTAAATTTAGAATTCAATTTTGTGTTAGTAGAATGAAAATAAATAAGAAAAAAAACATCCTGAAAAAATAAAACATATACAATCTGAAATATGAAACAAGTAATCATATCTAAAAATAAATCCTATTATATTTTACTAAATGATTATTAGTTTATCCCTGCAAATGATATCTCTCAACATAAAGCTATAGCTGAAATTCTACTAATGATAATCTTAGTAATAAATTCAGAATATTATCATAAGCTTGATTTATAAAGTGCTGTTTACTTTGTTAAGTCCATACTGCTGAAATGTAATATATATTTTACAGGTTCTGGTATCTTTATGGTACCTTTCTGTACAAAAATCAAAGTATTAGAAGGTTACAATGAAGTCTACAATTCCAATGACATACAATTCACAATCACATACAATATATCCAATAAACAATTCAACGTGTACACAAATAAACGCAACTATTTCACAGCACACTTGCATAAATTACACATTTTTGCAATTTCCTACACTGAGTTAAGAAAAGAAAAACCCAGAAGATAATCGATGCATATGAGTCACAACCTTATCAGTAGGCTACCAATAAATGCGAGGGTTTAACCTTGTGCCTTATCAGATATCATCTGTAGTTTACTAAAACCAAACCTACCGAACTCCAGCCTAGCCATATTACAAAAAATATCGATGACCTACAACTTGTCCAATAAGATCCTACAATCTACCAGAAATCCAAAAATCCCGATAGGCACCTATGCCTACCAAAGATCCAAAGTATCAATCAACTGCAGAGACATAAAATACAATATTATTGTTCTATATGTCTCTGTCAACTGTAACCCGAAAGGTTACCTTACCGAGACCAATCGACAACGGTCTACCAAACCAAGACTATCCATTACAGGGAATTCGAAGATACCAAAGGGGCAGACAGAAATCGTTAAGTCGGAAGACAGACAAGACCGTGGCCAACAAAATGAA
>JARWCS010288988.1:0-13054 GCA_034783895.1 Geukensia demissa
TGTCGATACCTAATTCCTTTATCAAGCAGCCTATGTAGTGTGATTTACAAACAAAAACAATGTTGTTAGGGGCTTTACCGGCGGGGACGACAACATATTTGTCATGTAGTTCAGAGAGATGAACACATTTCACGTTGAACATTACAGTCATGTATTGATTGCTGAAACTGGTATCCAGGGAAATTTCAATAAATATACGCTTTAAAAGAAATGCAAATATGTGGGGGAATAATGTCATTGAAAGTAAACAGATGTAATAGTGCTCGATGTTTTACTTAATGAAAACATCATTGCAATATTTTAAGATAACATGTAATAAGAAATAAATATGTAATATTTAAGACATGAAGCAACGAAATATTACTCTTTTAGCTTTAAGAAAAAGGTCAATGAAGGACATGTCTTTCAATAAATTTCTTATAAGAATATCATCAGACAACTATTAAAAGTGTTCCTGTAGCAGTTTATATCTTATTTTTATCTGTGTGGCTTCAGGGGAAATGAAATACTGAAAATTTGTTAAAGACGGTTGACAAATGATCAACATATTACTTTTATTACATTTAGATGATTTTTCGACGAGCTGTTACAATGTGAGTTTTCATGACCAAGGAAATCTTACCAAAGACGTGTTGCATAAAGCTACGTCAGGAATGATTAGTCATCAATATATTGTCGATAAAGCGATAAGATTACTTTGAAAGAGATAAAGTTATTGCGGACCCTAGAATAATGTCTTCTTCTCACCATTTGACTACACTTATAGTATACTATAGATGCCGTTTATGTGGTAAGATGTCTACCATTTTGTAAATCAGGATTCTGTATGGGAGCTCTATAATCAGTAAAATCCTATTTAGCTCTAAAAGAGTCCTGTGTTTGGAGGTATAAACTTGAGTTGAATTCTGTTTACTTTAGCAAAACTGTATTTTAGACGGTCTAATCATCAGTGTAGTATTTCGTATTGAGGGGTGTTGACTTCAGTAGAATCATGTTACGTATTTTTAGTAGTTCCTGATTCGGGAAGACTTGAATTCAGTGTATCTTTATTTGAGAGGTCTTGACTTCAACAATGTCATGTTTTGAGAAGTATAAACTCCTGATTTAAAGGTCTTCACATCACTGAATCTTGTAGAGGGAGGGAGGTCTTAGTAAAATCATACTTTTGAATTTGAAAGATATTCACTTTAGTAGATCCTGATTTAAGGTGTCTTGATTAACAGAGAATAATTTTTAAGATGTATTTACTTCAGTAGACTTTGAGATGGAGAGGTTAAACTTTCAAATAGATTCTGGTGAGTCCAGCAAATCTTAATTTAAGAGTTCTTCACTTCAGTTTATCCTGACAGAAAGTTATACTTTTGAAGATCATGTCTCGATAGGTTTTAAATTATGTTACCTTGTTTAAAGGCCTAAGCTTTAGTTCTCGCTTATTTTTGTGTATTTTGCATCGTAGAATTTGGAGCAATCGATCAGTACTTTGGATTCCACAGTCGAATGTCATACTGTGCTGTTATAAAATATGTAGAATCCTCCCTGTATAAGTCTTAACTTCAGTAGATTATGGTTTAAGAGACCTAAACTGACTATCGAATTTAGTACATATCGTATCGCGTTAAAAAATAATTTCAACATCAGCACCCTTTAGTTTCTTCTTTGAACCAACCGAGAACTTTTTATTCATTACTTCGGATTTCATAAAACTGTCAGATAACATGCTGAACGTCTTCTTTCAATCTATTAAAATACATAACTAAAGAGTTAAATGTAAATGCCCGCACCGAATGTTACCTTAAAATGATGAACCAACACGACGTCTGAAAAACAATGAAATATGTTTTGCATATAGTCCAACTTTGTGATTAAGACAGAATTAAATTACAATCGATTATCAAATTTATCAAACAATGTTTACAGAAATTTGCTGTATTTGTTAAGCACTGAAAATGCGGAAAGTGCTCTTAGAATTTGTCCCTGCCGTCTGATTTGGCTTCCCGATTCGATTTGTTTTGATTACTCCTGGAAATGTACATACCGGTATAGCATACCAAATTCTCCATATTTATATAACATTGGTAATTTTGTATTATGTTAAAGATGTGATTGATGTTTTACATGAGTTTTAGTGAGTATCTTGGTGGTATTTAAGGAAACTTATAGATTTATTAAATTATCCAAAAAGAATCCTCCTGTGCTTAATTGCAACATTGCCATACATGTGCAGACATCGTGCCCACCCACATCCCGAACCTACCCTTTGATATTATTAAATAATTATTATCTTATATATTGTATTTATAAACAACCTATGCATGCTCTTTATGTGTAAATATTAATACTGTTATACTTTGTATTTAAAGGAGAAGACTTCATAAGTTGGAATAACTTGTGTCCGATCCTTTTTGTCTCTATATTCGAGCAATTAAAATAATTATAAACTAAACTCAACAATGAGAATCATTTCCCAAAATGGACGAAAAAGAGTTTTTCTACAAAAGCTAACTATCATACCCCTCACAGTTCACTTCTAAACTAGCCAAAATATTAGTTCTAAACTTTGGCCAGTTTGAAGGTGTGGCCAGATTACATCGTTTAATAAACAATAGCAGAAATATTTGGGCATTAGAAAAAAGTGGCCAGCTTTAGTGGTTGGCTGGTTATCTGAGGGTCAAGTTCATACTTTATGTCAGAGTTAGTTCTAACGGGTAAAAAGGTTATGAACGAAAAACTGCCGGCCTGCCGTATTCTTATAGAATAATGTTTATTTTGTAGATTGATAAAAGAACATGCCAATGTGCAGTAATACGTTTTAGCAGTAACGACTCCCCCTAAATCCAAATTTTTAAATAATTTTAAGTCCACATATATTAGAAATAACATCGATTTCGATCTATCACTTAATATAGTTTTCAGTTCTTAGTTGACCAATTGCAATCCTCTTGAGAACTTTTCCGTCTAGCGCGTGAATTACACGTTACTTTTGGGGTCCCTTCCCTTCAAATAGGATCCTTTAAAGGATGACACTTTAGTATTATTTCAAATTAGAAATCAATACTATATGTGGTGGATTTCAATACCCCTACCCCCCCCCAAAAAAAAAGCAAACGAAGTTTGGAGCTGTAAAGGAGTCAGTCTATCTGTCTGGTGCATCTAAACACACGTCCGATATTCTCGTATCTCTTTTTTGGCAGAGTTATGCATCTTTGAACTTAAAATTTTTTATTAGCACATCACATGAACTCCTACTCATCGTTTGTCTGTGGTTTGTTTGTGAGTATGAAATTCTTAACCTGATAATGATTTTCCATTTTAAGAAATTATACGATCTGAATTCTTAACCTGATAATGATTTTCCATTTTAAGAAATTATACGATCTGAATTTGGAATCTTGTCGCACATGTGACACCCAACATCGTGTGCTCAATTTCTAAATAGTTCAACTGACTACAAAGTTGATCAATGATTTATTCCGGATATGTAAATGTGGCCAAGATAGGGATTTTTGTGACCTCAACTTCTCTTTGACCTTTAAACCGACTGCCTTCAAAGTTGGTCCGTGGTTTATTCATAACATGACATGTAAAAGTGAACTTTGTAAAGATTTTTAATTTTATGAATTTACGTGGTAATTATGAGTTAAACATTTTCAATTACATGTATATTGGAGTTGTACGTACGTTTTTTAACAGCACATGTGATACTCAAGATTTTGTCCTGTCCTCTTTCATCTTCCAACCGACTGACTTAGTTTGCGGTTTAATCATGTTATGTAAAACAACCTGGTAATGAGTCTTTGTGAAAAACCTATTTCACAAGAAAAATGTTCCATACCAATGGAGGCCAGTTTTGTTATAATTTAATAATGTGGAGGTGGGGGCATATACAGTTAGGTCTTCTCACAGTATTGATTCCTATGCATCTATCCAGACGAAGCACCAAAGTCGCGCTTCTTCAAACATTCAATAGCTGCTTGACCTGCGTACATTTGATTGGCTTTTAGCAAATCCGGGTAATATGTCTCCTCCAATACCAGACAGAATGAAAGTTATTTGTTTATAGACGCTCCCCAGGTTACTGGCTGGGTACGCGGTATGGTGTAATTTGTTCATATTTTTTGGTAATTTTACTGGTTTTGCGACTTCTTATTTGTGAAAAATCTTTGTTACTTAATTATCTAGTGAAGAGTGTAAAAACTAAGAAAAAAACTTCGACTACAGTCGTAGTCGTGTTTGTTTTAGTATTACAAGAGAAGTAACTCTGGATTAATCAATGATTTTTACAATTATTTGCAGACGAAGATCAAAACGTCGACGTTTCTAAATCATGATGACGCTGAAAAAAAAGCTATAAAATGTGTGATTTAAGTTAATTCACACAAAGACGGACATCAGATACCGATGAAGTCAGAAAGATGTAAAACATTTTGGTCTGAAAGATTTGGTACGAGAAAATATCAAGAAGATCACACTCTACTTATATATTTTTTTTAAAGAGTTCGAGTTCTCCAAAAAGACCTTTAAACGGGATGGAATCAATTTTTGTGATGGGCTCCGAATAATCACAAGTGCACGTCCAACACTTAAAGAATTGTAGACCAATTACGAAAGCAAACGAAAACCAATAGTCACGACTCAGGGCTTGGGACTTGAAGCTGTCACAAAAATAACTACAAAGGATAAGCGATTGGCACGATTCGAGGCTTGCTCGGGGTTGGGGCTTGTAGTTGTTACAAAGATAACTAAAAAGCATCCAATAACCACGACTCGGGCTTGGGATGCATCATTTGAAAGTATCATTCATTAGCAATGATGATAGTTTATCCAAAATGATAGGTACTTAGTCACATGCACTTGCTGTGGAAAAGCTTGTCAATAGAGAGACTATAATCGGAATTAGTGTCGTTTATGTTGAAACTCGGTTGTACCGTGTTGATACAATGCAACAGAAATGGATACATTTCGATATGCTCAAAATATTTTACAATCTTATATGCAGATATGTTTTTATTGATAAAAGAAAGACTACGGAATATATGCCAGAAAAAAAAACGATCCACATCATCGGTTTATAGCATATATTCGAAAGCCAAATTTCTCTGCGTGTAAAGCGCTTTCTGATTTAACCTTCATCAAACATGCTAGTGTCCAAAAATAGGAAGGTCAGTCAAACTTTAGGAATTTCTAATTACATTCATTATGAGGTTTTCGTAGTTTTAGTATGGCAAAAGGGGTAACTCTGGATTAATTAATGTTTTGTCAATTGTACCCTCGCTTTTGCCGACGAAGACCAAATGTTTCAGTTTCTAAATAATCACGACGCTGAACAATATAAAGCTATAAAAATGCATGATTTAATTCACACAGAGACGATTGTTTTACTTGTAGAATACTCTCTTTCTGTTTTTTTATATTACTTTGTCCATTCTGTTCACACACTATTTTTTCATATTGATTTGTTTGGCCTTTACGTCCCAGCAATTATAAAATCGGACGAGGGCATATTGTTTTACCACTCTGTCCGTTCGTCCGTCCGTCCCGTGTAGGGTTTATAGCTGTTTTGGATAACTCCTTCAACAGTTTTAATCCTCTTTTTTTAAATTCCTACAGTTTAACTGCTGCTATAGGATGTGTTATATTTATTGCATGTTTTACGTGGATTGACGATTGATTTTATCAATATTTGCTGTTTTGGGAGGATATTTCAACACTGTCATTACCTGTATAAGGGGTGCATAGTTTTTCCTTTAAATACCAGGAAATTCCACCTTGCTACATGTAGCTTTCCTAATTTGTACATAATAATGAATAATGAATGGCATATTACAATGGTTAAAATTTTTAGCTCATTTGACCATATGAGCTTTTGTCATCACTTGTCCAGTGTACGTCCGTCCGTAAACTTTTACATGTTCATTTTTAACTCTGAAACCGTTAGTTCTAGTGGAACCAAACTTTACAGGAAGCATCTGTTTAAAGTCCTTTACAAAGTCTCCTCGTGTCGTCCTGATCGGAAAAATATGTTCGTCATGGACGATTCTTGTTTCCGATTGACTGATACATTGAAAAATCTTCTCTGAAACCGCTTATCCAAATGGATTAATTTGTATAATTTGAAGCATCTATGAAAGGTCCTTTACATACACTAGTTTCCTCATTTCGTTCCGATCGGACAGACTAACATGGCCATGGACGGTCTTGTTTCTGAAGGGCCATGGACGATTCTTGCTTCTGATACATTAAAAAATCTTCTCTGAGACCGCTTATCCAATTAGATTAATATGTGATGTGAAGCCTTTACAAAGTTTCCTTATTTAGTCCCTATCGAAAAAAAACATGGTCACCATAGACGATTCTTATCTCTGATGGGCTGATTCATCAAAAAATATTCTCTTTTGAATCTGTTGGCCACATGTGTCACGTGAGCGACACAGGCTCAGCCATCTGATCCTAGGCTCAGCCTTCTGAGCCACTAGATATAGGTATATTCGCTGTTTTTCGTTAATAATTGATTTGGGGTACCAGTTTATACATTTTCATCACTGACACGATGTGTATATAAGGCATTCTAACATTGATTTTATGAAAAGGGGTCTGTGGGGGCATAACTTTTTCTTTGATCTTTTGTCATAATTGCCAGTATGAATACACATTTGTAAAATGAAATGTTGAGCGTGAACTTTCATAGTGTAATGTCTTATGGAGTGTACTCAAATATTATATTAAATGGCCTATTCTCACTTTTCCATTCGAGGTCAATTTTAATAATGTTTATAATTTAATGTTAGACTATAGGCCATTACTTTCGCGCTTCACATGCGATAAATTAATTTGGCAATTGAACTTTTTAATTGCAGCAAACGTCACAGTAGACATTGTATATTTGATGTTTAAAGGACGTGTACGTCTTATCACAATACAAACTTGAAACGGGAATTATACCTTTCGAATGAAACTTTGTACCATATGACATAAAACTTTTACATTAATGTTCACAATGAGGAATTCAATGAACGTTCATAAGTCCGATTTTTTGATAGCCTAGACCGTGAAATTTTTACATCATGTTTTGTTGTCCAATTTATTTTTCGTTTGCTCAAACAAAATTGAGAGTACTAAATTTCACCTCTAAATGTGGTTTATAATTTCTTAAATAAATACTACCGTATTCAAACATGGGAAATCAATTATTCATACAAAATCAGTAATCGGGAGTTAATTGTTGAATTGACATCAAATTGACCAATATACGATACAGAAGAATACATGCCAAGTATTGCAATCAAGTAAATTTCTCCAATTATCAAATGGTTTCAAGTCTTTGGACCGATTTTTTATAAAAAAAAAAAAAACTATAAACCCGTATGCAATGTTTATTAAGGTCACTTTTTTCTGCAATCTCGAAAATTAATCCTTGAATGTTTTCGCCAAGGTTTGAATATTTCATGTGTTTAACTATCTCGATTGTAGAAAATTCTATCATCAAAAGCTAACAAAGTTCTCCTTATAAACCACTTGGCGTCCTCTGGATGACTATCCGATACCGAGGATAGAAGTCAAAGCCTAGTAAAAACATTAACTCAGCCCAACCCTTGTTTTAGCTCACCTTGCCTGAAAGGCAACATGGAAGCATTCGTCATCACATGGCGTCGGTTGTCCGTCACTATTTACATTTTATCAGCCCAACCCTTGTTTTAGCTCACCTTGACTTAAAAGCCACATGGAAGCATTCGTCATCACATGGCGTCCGTCGTCCGTCACTATTCACATTTTAATCTTCTCTGAAACTACTGGACCAATTTGTACCAAACTTTAATCATTGGATTGTCCTCTTTCAAAGTTATTTCCGCGGTGGCGATTAGACCTCCAGCATGCTGCTGTTACTAATTTTTTTTTTGGAATAGTCTATAGTTGGGTCCCTCTTAGAATTGTATCCAATAATAACACCCGCCTCAGCTGAACTGTTTAAAAAGGACACAGAAGACAAAATCTTCCCTTCTGGAATTAATTGGAACCAATCTTTGCAGGAATGGTCAATATGTGGGTCCACTTCAGAATTATATATGAAACGACCACATCTGCCAACCAAAATGGTCGTTTCAGTCGTAACTGAGTTTAACATACATGTAGGACACTATTGGAAATTTACTCATAAATCTTCTGATCAGAAACTACCGAGCCGATTGAAACTAATCTTTGGTAGAATGGTCCATGGGTTGTCATCTACTAAAACCCGCCCGACATCCAAGATGGTCGACGGTACTGAAAATAAAAAGGGGGTCGTATATTTTAAATATCTTCTTGTCTGTAACTACCGAGTTCATTACAATTAAACTTTGGTGGAATGGTCCTTAGATGGTCTTCCACCAAATTATGTCCGGCTTTTCCCACCCGCCAATCAAGATGGCTACCTTAGCCGAACGTAGGTCAACATACACAGAATGGGAAAAAACCACTTAAAACTGTTTGAGACTGCTGAGCTAACTCACCCATCAATATGTTAGCCAAAGCCGGGAAATTCACTCAAAAATCTTCGATTCTCATCCGAAAGTACTGTGCACTCTGAAATCAAATATTGTGGATTGGTCCTTAGGTGGTTCTTTTTCAAAATTGTGCCCAACATCTCTGAACGCCAACAGTGAACCAAGATTACTGCCTCAGTCGAACTTAGTTTAACATAGGACACTATGGCAAAATTACTTTAAAATCTTATTATTGGCAAAAAATTAATGAGCCAGTGACAACTACAAAAATTGACATCTTCCAAAATTGTGTCCTTCAGCATTGTCTGCCAACTTAGTTGGCTCCAACAACGTTTATAACCTTTTCGCGAAAATTACTCCCATGCGAATATTAAATGACCAATTCCGCGTAATTTATACCCAATTAACATTTCGCGAAAATAACTCCCTACGATGATGCCCAGAGTATACTATTTATTAAAATCAGCATTATTCAGTGTAAAAAGGGTAAAAAAACTTAAACACAAACATTTGTACAACCTTTACGAGCTGTTACAGTATCTTCTGGTTTTAAATGCTTTTACCATGCAGTTGATGGTCAGCTTTTTGTTTCCTGTTGTAAATATTTGAATGGAATTTTCTTTTTCACATAAACTTTATCTGCTTGACAGTTACATACTGCATGGCAGTTCCTCACAAGAAATAATATACCTGTAGAAGTTTAAATTCTACTGTCATTTGGTGGGTGGCTGTCTCATGGACAATCATGCCCCATCTCCTATTTTTATAATACTTATCTTAATACCCCAAATATTGCTGTAAAATGCGTCGTTTAAGCTGGAGAATGGACACCTTGCATTTTAGAACAGTTTCTGTAATCATGACACTAGTCACTCTAAGGCCTCATTACTGGAGCACCATCCAGTAATATTTCGGTTTAGACGAATATGGGAAGTTTAGATGTAATAGTCATCTTTTAGGTGTGTTAAGTGTGAATGAACAATGAGAATGACAAAGTAAAACAATAAAATGGCACGGAAAAAATTCACTGTCTAAATCTCGTAAACTTTTTCTGTCCACGTTGCATAAAACTTGCAAGAGGTGAAAGAAATATTCATGCTGAACGCAAGTAAAATAAAAATTACAACTCCAGGTTTGCTTTGAACAAATGTAGGAAAACTTTGCATTGAAATAGATAACTTTCCACCAGAAAATCTCCCCACCTGAAATTCAAATATTTTTTTCCTATTTCTTTCTCAGTTTCTTATTTCAATTTTGAGCAAAATTTGTCGTACATCCAATACTTTCTAGTGTTGATTGACAAGTGTTTAACGCCACGTAGGTAATTTATCAGTCATATCATGAAGAAGGGTCATTATTAAAAAGGGAATCCATTGAATTTGTCATGTAGACATTTTTGGATATTTCTGCATAAATAAATTTAAACGATCCATACCTATGGAGATAAAATCCTTATATATAGAATTTCCATATTTGTCTTATACCATAAATTAATGGCTGACGGTCCATTTTTCGGGCCTTAGACGGACTGGTGTCACAATTCCAGACAATGTGGTACAATATAAGAGATTTGTTTTCATGATTCACGACAAAAGCAATATTTGGATCATAGGGATATTATGTTATTTACAAATAAAGATAATAGTGGTCAGGGTTGGGAACATAGTGGACGACCCGGAGGGATCGTAGCACTGTTCTTTTTTGAACAGAAAACTGTTTCCTGCCAATCAAATTATGAAAGGTAACTGTTTTCACTGAATTTCAACAATTTTCTTAAAACTCGATTTTTTGCAATAATACAAGTAAAATGAACTTTTACAAAATGTGACAAAAATCAATTCAATTACATACAGTTGTATATGAACAAATATATGATAGCTGTTGTAAATCTGTCATGTTTCAACAATTATTTGGTTTAGAGTTTCATATCGTAGCTTTGTCCTAACGCGACAGCCGTACTGTAGGTTTACTATTCCAAAATAGTATATTGGTCAATATCAATGTAATACGTATCTCAAATTTACAGGAAGGGTTGTCAATATAGGTAATTATTAGGAAAATTCTCAATATATGGAATAAGGAATAAGTGATGAATAAGTAACGAACAGATAATATGGAATAAGTATCGAATAAGGAATAATTTGACAACCATTTTAGAAGATACATAATAGTTGACAAGATTATGTGTTCATTTGATATCGTAATTTTACACAGGGACAATTAAATTAACGTGCCAAACTTATATAACTAAAAACGTTTTTGCAACATATAAATTGCAGGTCAGGTGGTATTCGTTTACTTTAATTTGATATTTAAGTAAAGTGATCTGGAAAAGACATTAATCTATACATGGTTTAATGGTACAAAAATAATAAAAAAGAGACTTCAAACCCAAAAGCAACAACAAAAATATGTCAGAAAGGGTATTAAATCATCAAAATACATTTTGACTAAAATATACAAAATAGACACTACTGGTGCAATTTAATTTCGTTATTACTCTAAGAACGCAAGTTGGTTAAATATATTTATTAACTACATTACACACGTTAGCAGAAACATGGACATCAAACTGTCATACTGTACAAACGATTGAGAACAAAAACGTTATTTTTCTGTTGCAATTCATTAACAATAATGAAACGAATTATGTATTATGTTAGTTACACAAATGACAAAAAATGTAGAGCATCTCTTTTAAATTTAAAAGGCTATTGTAAGAGAAAACGGCAGCCTGTATTTAAGCATGATGTGTGAAATTAAGTGTGACTAAAAACTACTGGTGAAATATGATTTTTTTCTCTTGTATTTCTGCTAATTTAGGATAGATTGTTCTACAATTATCCAAGAATAAACTGGACCCAAAGGCCACCCCCCCCCCCAAGACAAGGCATTGTAATTCGCTGTGGTAACCTGTACTTCTTCAAGTGATTGCATGTTGAACAGATATCGTGTTCAATTAATCAAATCAATGTTGTAAACATTTAAATACTTAAAAAAATAGCATCATATTATTATTATTATTGCAAAACAATATTTTAAATGGTTCTGCATTAAAATCTCTGTGAAACGGATTTTTTGTCACATTGGTACACTTTAATGGATATAGCTGCAGTCTATTTTTGTTTGTAAGGTTGACAATTTAACTTCATTATCTTATGCATTATGTAGACAAAGTATTGGATAAATGTGCATAACAATGACAACACCGAGTCTTTAGTGTTGATGTTGACATTTTCATAAACTGAAAACAAACTCTAATTCTAGGAGAACAGAATGGGAAAAAATCGGAAGGGGCAATTTCGGCCCCTCAATTCCGTCTGACATTTTGTCCTTTTGTTGTGGTTGAAATATATGACTAGTTTGCTTTGTTTTCAAGAAAGATATATGCCTCCTAATCTTAAATGGATGATGTGTTACTAAACGTTTTGGAAAGTAAATATACAAGCAATTTTTAACACTATCGAAAATATAAAATAGAAAATGGATTGTTTACCTTCCACGTAATTATCTAACTATTATAGCATATTTCTAGATGTGTTCTAATATGAGGAACAAATTGTTTGTTGTTCTTTTTTCAAAGTTCTATATTAAAAAGTTAAACCCTGCCGTTTAAGATAAATATTGTTAAACGAAATTTGTGTTTTAATGCTTTTTACTTTATTATTAATTTTTTAACCTTTCTACAAAAAAAATTTTACCTGCAGAAGATCAACGCTTTCTCCGTTTGTCTTAGAACTTTTTTTATTTTGGTTCTTATTGTCTTTCTTTTAAAAAAGAAAAAAAAGTCATGCACCATTTGGAAGCAAACCAAATTTTTTTCGAACCATCGAGCTTAATTATTCAAAACTTTAATTTGCAGGATGTTTTGTACTTTTCATTGTTCTTTTAACGAATACCCAAATCCAGCTTATAAACATTTCTCTCAAAGTATTGCAAAATTTAGCTTTTAGTTTTACGAGTGAAAGAAGTACAAGGGATATGAACCTACTTCTCTAAATGTCTGTTAAAAAAACAACAAATTTTCTTTATTTTATGACATCTCTCATGTGAACATATCGTTCATTTTACTGTACTAACTCAACTGAAACTATAAAAATATTTGACTAAAATAAAAAAAGCATACCAATCTTGATGCATGCATGTACGTATAGATGTACCCCTTTTGTGTTATAAGGAGTTTCCCTGTTCTTGATTTGTATATAAAAATAGGAGATGTGGCATGATTGTCCATGAGCCAACCACCCACCAAATGACAGTAGAATTTAAACTTCTACAGGTCCCAATACGGCTTTCAACAATGAACCAGAAGAGTCCATACCATAACGGCACCCCGAAATACAAAATGTGAAATTGTATGTTCTTATTTATTTTCGGGCACTCGAATGTATTTTGGAAAGATACAGTAAACATCTTTTCAACATTTTAATTTATACAATTCTCTAATTATTGTTATTTTTATATTTTGCTTATCAGCGTTTATTTCGTCATCGACATTTTTTTAAATTCAAAAAGTTTGACTGGTCTTCCGACTTTTTGGGGGGGGGGGGGGGGGGGGGGGGGGGGGGGGGGGG
>JARWCS010289099.1:0-13052 GCA_034783895.1 Geukensia demissa
TCATACTAGGAATCAATGTATCAAAATATCAAAAGAATCGGTTCATCCCATCAAAAGATAAGTTGCAGAAACCTTTGAGTCCACAGACGACGATGCCGACGACAACGCCATAACATGATACTACCATAAATTTTTAGCGGTCGTATAAAAAGTCACTCATCCATGAAAATGGGGCCAAGGTCAAAAGGCATATGAAAGATTGACAACTACCCACCAAGGTCTAACTAAAGACAAAATGTAATGAGTCTAGGTATGAAAGATGTTGAGAAATGTACTTGAGTGTAAAAAATTTGCAAAGTCACTCAACCATGCAAATAAGGTCAAGGTTATATGATATATAGCACACTTGCAAGTACTCAACAAAATCTAACTACATGTATAGACTAAATATGGTGAGTCTAAGTACAGTTGTTGAGAAATGAACTTGAATGAAAAAACTTGATTCAGATATTACTGAACCATTAAATGAGGTCAAGGTCAAATGATGTACATGTAAATGTATGACTGGTTAGCAAGTTCATATCATGAACTATCTGTACCAAATTAGGTAAGCCTAGGTCAAACAGTTTCAGAGATATAATTTATAAACCTTACAAAAAAGTTTATTCCATTGCCGTCACCCCCACCAATGCAGCCAGGGAGTTATACTTGTGTCTCACTTCCGCAACTAAAAGTCACAGATGAGACTAAAAAACTATAATAATCAGATGAGAATTTTAAGTTTCCAAAATTAGGTCATGGCCATTTTTCAACCCTGTATAAATATTTATTAATGTATCTCAATATTGGTAAGAAGGTCACGATGCATGTGGTTCATCAAGTACGCTTTGTCATGGTGAATACAAAGAAAAAAAACATTACATGTAATATCAGACAAAAAATTGATAACTTACATTTAAATATCAGAAAAACCCCTTAAAGTAACTACCCAAGAAAAAACAGGTGGGGATGGATCACCCAAAATCAATACCAATCTTTATCTAATACTTAACCAAAATCAATGCCCAAAATATTAAAAAGATCAGTTAATTAGCATGACTTGAACAAAAGTTGTCATGTGGAAACCAGTCTGTCTACAGATCTAGATGCCAACACAGACAAAATCACCATACCATCATAATACGACAGCAATTTTTGGCGATCATATTAAAACCTTCAAAACTGAATCAAACAAAACAAAAATTATAAAATTGAAGCAGTGGCCATTTCTACCCATTGCATCTCAAAAATGTCAATGCTATTTGAAATGACATTGATCCCTGGACCACAAGCAAATCTTGACCAGGGGGCGAACATGCAATTTTCTTTTTTGTGCAAAGTATCCTTAATCCTTTTACACTGATGTGCTAAATACATGTAGTGACTGTGTACATTTTGTACATCTACATGTACATGTACAATGTAGGTCGAATACATGTAAATTATAGCATTATTTAAAAGAAAGAATATATTAAATACAAATGCAAGCTTTTGTTATCATTTCTGGTTCTAAATCAAATTTCCAAAGCTGCTTATAAATATATCACTACACATCCACATCCATGACACATATAGACATGATGCAGCCATTCTAGAAATTTAGGATTTGATAATTTTTATCTCAGGACTTTAGGACTTGACCCCCTCCTATTCACCCTCAATATACATGTATGCAAAAAAATCTACACTGTGACCATGATAACAAAA
This sequence comes from Geukensia demissa, assembly GCA_034783895.1. Classification (NCBI taxonomy): domain Eukaryota; kingdom Metazoa; phylum Mollusca; class Bivalvia; order Mytilida; family Mytilidae; genus Geukensia; species Geukensia demissa. The sequence goes on from JARWCS010289099.1 coordinate 1,687, forward strand.
TTCGAAAACCTGTGACTGATGGACAGAGATAGGCAGCAACTTTCATTATAAAAAAAATAATGTTTAATAAAAATAAATAATGATAGCAAAATAACATCCTATAGATTTAATTTGTATATAGAGTGTCAGCAGGACATGGTGATCATGCTTATTTTTTTACTGACCTCAACAATTTAAGTGAGAGAAATCATTTCCTGAACAACCTATTTAAAGATGCTCCCTAAATAAACTTCTCATGTGTATTGGACCAATGTATTTGATTGTGTATTGTTTGAATATATTTATGTCAGGGATTAATTACTTAAAGTATAATTGACTGATAATTAAGTTGTGTTCATTATAACTGTGTACATTATCTGATTGCTATTGATGGATTATCAACTGATAGATTATGTTATGTAGATGTATCTGATGTTGCGCGCAGTCGCCTCATCACTTCCGCAAACACATTCAGTCATCTTGAGAACTCACCTAATTTTTGTCCAAATATTTTATCAAACGTCACTTCGCCCATTTTCGTCAAATGTTTATGCATAACACTCCTCACACTGCAAAAAATAAAGGCAAGAAACGTTAAATTTTATATTTAAATGAAAAATATTCTGATGCAGACGATATTCGTTATGAGGAACTGGGTTTTGTCGCGACCCGAGCAAGTGCCCGTTTTGCTTTCGCTACGTACCTTGGGTCGGGAAGGATGATTTTCTTGCTCGCCCTGGCGGCAGGGGTCGATTTTGACTTTTCCATAGCCATCAGATAGCTGACATCAGCCAGCACAGCCTCCAAGTCCGCCATTTTTACGAGTATAGATCACAAAACTCTGCAATCTATCCAAAGAATCGATTTTACACAAATGTGTAATGAATATTTTTTCCTTCCTCACTCGAATTCCATTGTTTCGGGCCTACATGACAAATGCACATTAAATCCCTCGAATATAAAATAATATTTTAAACATATAATCCTTCATCAATATATCCTCTGCTTTAAATAATTCAGATATGTACATATGTAAATATATTAATCAGTAAATGAGGAGCTTGCAAAGGCGACTGGGAAAAGAGGTCGGGACGTGCTATTGGCCAGACGCGGAACCGAGCCGATCGATTTGTTTTTGTTCGTTGTCGATCGATTGTTTAAATCTTAACAAAAAAGAATAAGCAAATATTTACAATAAAATGTTTCCTCAAATCTTAAGATTTATCAATAACGTTTTTCAAACAAATTTCAACTAGAATTTCAAACTTGTATCATGGATTTGCTTAATGCTTATTTTATTCAGTATATATGACCTATTCTGATTTTGATCTAAAATTATTGTTACAAAAGACCCGGTAGAAAGCCCATAGAGAAACATATAACTTAATGTGTAACTGAAAAAAATTCTTTTTCATCTTTATGCAACAATGTTTACAAGTAGCTGGTTTATATCGTTTAGTATTTTAGAAGACAAAAAATTACCGAATGAGAAATTCCCCACCTAAAACTATTTTTATCCAAAAAAATTATCCTGAAGAACTTACCTTGGATAAATCTAATATCAGTAATGATCGTACTCCCTTTTTAGTTTGGATTTAAAAATTGAACAGGGTTGTTTGTGCACTTAAATTTGTGATGAAAGGGACGATTATTCTTTTCCTATAGTTAATTTTCCGTTTCTTGATTGGGACGTGCCTTTGGCCCCTTCGTATGGGGTTAACATGTCACAACTAGTTCGGTTTGTCCGTGTTTGCACCAAATTTTCTGACTTAAATGATCGCAATCTACATCTTACTGATCACAAACTTTGTAGCAGGGATACAGATTTCACAAGCTTCTCAAAATTTTTACAAAATTTTATAACTGTAACAAAGATTTAATACAGAAATACGACTCAATATGTAGAGTTTTCATACGACAAGGGATATCACATCCTACGTTCTATGGAAATATTTACATATAAAGCTTACTAATTTTAAAAAATGGTTCCTTGGGGAGGGTACACACTAAACTATAATTAAACCCCGCCGCATGTATCGTGTGCCTGTCTATGGTCGGGGGTTGTGGTAATAAGTTTGTCTTTGTGTTATTTTTTTGTTTTATTTACATTTTTGATAGTATTTAGGTAAGAGCAGTATTTTTTTACGCATACACGATTTTTTATTTGGGGAGATTTAGAGCTTTTCAGGAGTGGTACTCAAAACTTTTTGAAGACATTGTGGAGACCTCTAGATTTGAAAATTTCCTCTGTTTTTCTCGTGGTTGGAGTGCAGTCTCTCTGACATTTACCCCATATCTTTTCCATTTTATACTTATGTGCCTGAAAAATATCTCGTGAGGGTAGTACTTTAGTACTGACTGGACGACTTCTTGACAAAAATATAAGTTAAATATTTCTAAGTTAAATTGCCAAAAATCCATTCTACGAAGTAGTTATTGTATATTGTTTTCCAATGTCTGCAATGACGGATTACACTAACAAATATAACTATAAAAATTGAGCTAAGCACCAGTAAAAATAAAGTTATGTGGCCAATTGATATTGCTTTCCTTATTGCTTTACATACAGGGGCGGATCCAGGGGGTAAGGGGCCCACGCCCCCTTTTGAAAATGCAAAAATGATTTTCAGCGCTTGTACTGCATGCAGGCGAGTATGTATTGGCAGGCCCCCTTTCCAAACGTCAGACTCACTTATGTGCGAGTATGTGTTGGCAAGTGGGCATCTATTTCCAAAAGTCTCGACCCCTGTTACATACGTGTAACTTCACATGTCTAGGAATACGACATCAACATCAGTTTCAGTTCAAAACTGTATTACCACAGAGTTACTGTGAAACAGGCCATTTTAGAGGTGGCGTGAATCATATGTGAATTCTTTAAAATTCCAAAGATCTGTTAGACTGCCTCAAATCAAGGTTCCTTTTCTCTTGCAGTAGCATCAAAACATTTGAGTTTTCAACCCTATACAGATCTATACACCACCGTTCAAAACTCAAAGAAAAATTAAAAGCTTTGGTTCAACTTTGTTTCGTTAAAAAAGATGGCAAACACAAGTACATTTACAAGTATTTGGTCCTATAGGTAAGGACAAACCTTATTTTGTTATTAACAACTCTGATTCTAATAAAAAGTACGGGTACTGATATATCCAAACGAAACGACAGAGCTCTTCTGCAGAGAAAATAGAAAAAGCTGGATCAATCGTTTGGTTTCACGTTCCGCTATATAGATGGTGTTCTTTCACTGAATAATTCTAATTTTGGTTACTATTTTTACTACATCTATCCAACTGAACTTGAAATCAGCTGCAGAAACAGAAAGATACAGTTTACATCTTTCCAACAATGTTCATTCTTATGTTTTTAGTCTGATCACACAATGTTTTTTTTTCCATTTTGTCTACAATCTTTTTGATTAAAGAAAGAAATGCAAGGCACTATTTTTTAAGAATTTGTTTCGTGCCCCACGGAAATTTGGTGAACTGAAGGCAACATCTTAACGAAAAATTATGCAGTACACAATCCAGAAAAGATATGGATTGTTTCTTCCTGGCGTATATTCCATATTCTTTCTCTTAAATGTCCCATACCTTGAATTACACATAGACATTGATTGTGAGGGAAGGTTAAGAACAAAACTTTAAGACAAGAGAGGTGACTTTGATTTTCCAATTGTAAACTTTCCGTTCATGTCTAACAACATTCCAGCCGCACCTGCATGCAGAATGTACATTTCTCAGTTGATACGCTACTCCAGGACGTGTGCTTCATATCAGGATTTCTTTAATAGAGGGTTGCTGCCGACAAGAAAACCACTCAAGGAAAGATTTAAGTCATCACTCCGGAAATTTTTCGTTCGCCCTCATGATTTGGTTGACAACGAAATATCCATTTAACAAATGACAATGGATATCTTCCCGCTGTCGTAACAACACCCCAGAGGGCGGCCGGGGTATAGAAATAGGCCGTTCGGTTTCTCCGCCTGCAGGTCGAACTCTCCTTCGCAAAGGTAGTGCCGAGGAAAGAATAGGCACAAGGTATCTCCGTCCTGGAGGCACTAGTCCTCTAAAAAGGGTGTCCCTGGTTTTGGGGGATGTATAATTTCACAATCCGTCCAGAGGGAGACGTTAAAGACGCCCCGTGTTTAGGAAATGCCACGTCCAAAGCATGTTAAAGACCCCTTGTAACAGCTCATTTCGAGTGGTCAGTGGGCGTCAAGTTACAAGGCTAAATTTTCCACCCCTATCCAATTTGCAATTTTCCAGTGGCAGTCTAAAAGTTCCTCCCTTACCGGTCCCTTTCTCACGGTCTCCATATTGATTTATTTATTGTTTTTTAACTTGTTTCTATCTTGAATATGTATGAAATATTTTCCACTGAACGTTAAGCAACAATTTATCAGTCAATCAATCAACCAATCGTAACAACAAACTGGTTGTGACTAACACCAATTGCGACTATATACGCCGGCATTGTTTTGAGTAACACGACGTGTGCCACTAGTGTAGCAGGGGTTGCAGCACCTGAACTCACACTGGTATTTTGTAAGGTTCGTGTTACTTTGGCTTAAGTTTTCAGTGTAGTGTTGTGCGTACTATATGTTTGTCTGTCTTTTTTCCGTTGGTCACGGTCTTGTCCGTCTTCTGATTTAACCATTTCTGTCTGCCCCATTGGTATCCTCGATTTTTTAAAAATAAAACTGTAACTTAATAACGGGGCAATGAATTAAACTTATCAACTGCACCCAATGGTCTGTCCACTGCCAACGGCATTTAAAGATGCATCTGTGCAAAGTGAGCACTCCTACCAATATGTTATCTATGTAGGGATGTGAAGTACTAGCGTCATACAACCCAAAATCCGACCGCTCTCAGTTGGACGGCAATGTCTTTCCTTTGTGTTAGTCTTTGTATATACCATAGACCATAGATGTATAACCCTATGCAGCGGGTGAAAGTTTTTAAGTTCTACGCAACAAATTAATGCTCTCAGTCGGACGGCAACCCTTTGTATAGACATATAATACAATAAAATGCATTATCACATATTTAATAGAGATAAGTTCTTTTTTGCATGTTTAATATGGAACAAATTTCGCTTTGATTTTTATGCCTTCAGGGACGGTATGAGGGCTGATATGGATTTTACATTGTTAATCCATATCAGCCCTCACGCGCTATCCGAGATAGTTGTGACGTCACGTTTATTGTAGTTTTCAGCTGCACTGACAGGCAATTTAATATGTTGTATTCATTTCTCAAATAAATGTATAATTCAATTTTTTTTTTAATTATTTTTTTTTGCATAAATAAATCAAATTACATACAAAATATGTGATAAATAGATCATTACATGCCTCCCAAATCAACCCTGATTGATATGGAAAGTGGCATGTAATAATCTATAATTACAACACATGCATAGGCCTGATACTTGTTAAAGTAGTCTCAGGCATAGACATATAATACATTTCATTATACTTCATGCTGAAATGTCGTTTTGTGAATGATAAAATTGCTATCTAACTTTTGAACGCTCCGCCCATAACAACATATGTATTCCAAAGCGCATGTATAGCAAAGTTTTCGCGAGTGGGAACCGTAAATCGCAGTTTATCAAGTCAAGTTATTTAATTTCAAGCCAAATTATGACAGAGTAAACGTGTTCAGCATGACGAAATCTACCTATGGTGAAATTTGTGTGCAAATCCCATATCTCTTGTTATGGCCCTTTTAGACGTTTTTAGCTAATTTTGAAGTTAAAGTTTTAAAAATCTTCTCCTCTTAAACTACTTGATTTAGATGAAACTTTGTATGATTGATTTTTTCAGGTATATATATGTACTAAGTTTAGGTTTGGATTTTTGATCCGTTGAAAAACATGGCTGCTCGGTTACTAAAAACAGAAAATAGGGGTCAGACAGAACATCTTTGCATATATCTCAAAAACCATCAATTTTAGCCAAATTCTGTCAAAGGGTAAAAGTGTTCAGCATTATAAAATCTATCTGTGGTGAAATTTTCAAGGAAATTCCTTAACTCTTGTTGGAGTTAATGCGCTTTTTAGGCCATTTTAGCTAATTTTGAAGATAAAGTTTACAAATCTCTTCTAAAACTTCTGAGCCTGTTGTCCTTTACCAAAATTTAATACAACATTCCTTCATGGCAAGGGTCAGTGAGGAGTCAGGTGATATACAGGCTCCTAGGAACCTCTAGTTTTGTTACTGGAAAATTTTCTCTAGAGAATTATATCCAACCTGAAAGAATGTTTGTGGTGGAAAAAACCACTGTTACACAAGCAGGATGTATGTAAACAGTATATGGTCTTTGTAGGCTATTCTGAAATTCCATGTTCTGACAGGATGAGATGGAAAGCTCTTCATAGCAGTGATACATGAAATATAGGTTTCAGTAGAAGTTTTGATAGTATTAGTCAACTTTATTTCTTGATATTATTCCTCAGGCTAAAGGGGACAGGAGCTTAAGTTTAATTCTTGTCCGTATGTCCGTCAGTAACTGAGTTTTTGTCAAAAATTTCTTAACTTGTTTATGTTTGACTGAATTGATATTTGATCAAGAATTATGAGAGTTAGTTGTATTGTCCCAGAGGGTATTCACAAGCTCACTTGTCAGACTTTTCTGATATGAAATTTATCAAACAATGTTTTACAGAAATTGCTGCATTTTTTAAAATTCTAAAATACTGAAAATACAGAAAGGCTTCGAATAGTAGTTGTCCTTGATGTCTGTCCTCGACTTAACGATTTCTGTCTGCCCCTTTGGTATCTTCGAATTCCTTTGACTTCCCAGTTAGATTTATTTGGATCTGAGTGCTTCTTTTGCTATGTTTTCATCTTGGACTTCCTACGTTTTGGCTCTAATGCTACAGATGAGAGGTTTCTCTTTGAAATGTACATATAGCATACCTGAATTCTCCATATTAATTCAGCATCGGTAATTTTGTAATTTTTGTTCTTCAATGGACACATTTTCCATGTTAAAATTATGTGAGTAGTACACATCTTGTCTTGTATCCCTTTATTTGTGGAATATCCATATATCAATAATTGCTTATAAAGACAAAATATTAAGCATATCAAGAAGGCATGAATATATAAGGAATGCCATTTTAAGTACGAATTTTGTGCTTGACCAAATAAACCAAGAACAACATTCTTGTTTCCAAAAATTCAGAGGTTCTTGTAAAGTTAATGCTATGTAGTTACAAGAGACTTGAACAGAAAATGAATGGTTGCCAGCAATTGTTTTCACAAAAGTTCGTAAGTGAAAAATTAATCGTAAGTGTAGAAACTTCAAAGGGTATCTCATTGTAATGTCATAATTTACGACAGAAATTACACTTGCGATATTAAGATGTATGTGTGCATCAGAGAGAGTATTCCTGTGGGGCTTGGTCTTAAATGAGCTAGAAAAGTAGGAATGTTAGATTTGTGGATGGGGACAGATCTGATGAAGAAAAAATATTTTGCATTCCTTTTGATATGAAAAAATTCTCGAATCAGTTTCTGAAAAGAAAGTTTCGAACACTGGGTATTAAATTTTATCCTTGTCCATCAATTAAAATGAATTTTCAAAGATTTCTCGGCTTGTGTAAGTTGGATTTTGGACTGAAACATTATCAGGGTGAGTTGTGCCGTGTCCCCCTTTTCAGGCCTGTCATCTGTCTACTTCCTCTTTGCCATCACAGGGGCATCTGTGTCCCATGGACACATTAATTTTCTCCATTTTGAAATTGTATGAGAAGCAGTTGTTTAAAAAGAGTCTTTGCAGTACCCCTTTATTTATTTGTGGAATTTGTGGAATATCCTTGTATCAATTGATACTTTAAAAGACAAAAGAAACAACATACCAAGAAAGCATTCAAATATATGGATTGCCAGCTCAAGTACTTGTACAAATTTTGTGATTGGCCTAATAAACCAAGTACAACATTTTTGTTTCCAAAAATGCAGAGGTCCTTGTAAAGTTGCTATGTACTTACAAGGGACTTTAACAGAAAATTAATGGTTGCCAGATACTTTAGATATATGTGTGCAGTAGATACAGTATTCCTGTTGGGCTTGGTCTAAAATTAGCCAGAAATGTAGGAATGTTAGAGACGGATTTGCTGAAGGAAAAATATTTGGCATTCCTTTTGATATGAAGAAATTGGACGAAGGAAGTTTCTGAAAAGAAAGTTTGAACACAATGAAAATCGCAGCACCACCCCCCTCCCTCACGATAGAATAGTAAAATCTTGAAAATGTTATTGCGAGCGAAATTTTTTTTTCAGATTTTCGCAGTAATTAGTCAAAACATTTTTTTTATAAATATAAAATTACGCTATATATATATTGGGGAAATTTATTGTTACCTTCCAGTCCATAAGTTATTCATCAGAATATTTTGTGAAAAACCATACCCCCTCGTTCCCTTACCAACAAATCAAAATCGGAAGCCAGATCTAACGGAAAGGACTTCCTCAATGTGCGATACAATGATATCATGTGTATATATAGATGCGCAATAAGCTTTCGGAATTTTTATTTTGGAACAAGCATTCAGAGAGTATTGCAAAACAATACTAAGTCCCCTATCGGCTGGATGTATCACTAACCCCTTAAAGTGCACTAGGGCCTATGGCAAAAAGTAATAGAGACGTCGACGAACCTGGCTTTGAGTTGGTAGGTAACTCATAAAGTTCAAATATGAAAAGTCTGCAAGCTTTCAGCCAAAAAATGCCGAAAACTGTGGTAAAATTTTCAAAGTTCAAGGTCTACCACGATAGGAAAATGGCTGTTGCCTAACGGAAAACGAACGTGATGAAGAGGGTCACATTTGGTAAAGGAAGTCAGTTGTAGAGAGGAGATCCGCTGGATGAAAATCGTCAATTCAGAAGATAGACAATACCAGGGCCAATAATACTTATAAACAGAAGTAAGTGATTCACGGAAAATAGGTTTCAGAAGAACTTTTTATAGTATAATTCAGCTTTATTGCTTTTATTATGCTCCCTTTAGGGGATTGGATATTAATTTTTATCCTTTGTCCATACGTCCATCAAATAAAATGAATTTTCATCAAAGATTTCTCGGCTTGTGTTAGTTGAATTGATTTTAATTTTGGTCTGAAACATTATCAGTTGTGCCGTGCCTTTCCTTTTCAGGCTAGTCATCTATCTACTTCCTGTTTTCCAAGACAGGGCTATCTGTGTCCCATGGACACATTTTCTCTATTTTGACTGTTTATGTGAGTCTCTTAAAATTATGTGAAATGCAGGTCTTGAAAAAGAGTGTTTGTAGTACCCCTTTATTCATTTGTGGAATATCTTTGTATCAATTGATACTTTAAAAGACAAAAGAAACAGCATATCAAGAAAGCATCCAAATATATGGATTGCCAGCTCAAGTACATGTACAAATTTGGTGCTTGGCCTAAAAATCAGGTACAATATTCTTGTTTTTAATAAAGCAGAGGTTTTTGTAAAGTATATGTCATGAAGTTACACGGGACTTGAATGGCGCATTATAATGGTTGCCAGATATTTTAGATGTATTTGTGCATCAGATTCAGTTTTCGTATGGGACTCGGACTAAACAAATGAGTAAAAAATGTAGGGATGTTAGATTTGTTTAGTTATGTCTAGTGAATGAAGTTAGATGTGGTGAAGGGAATCAAATGTGGTGAAAGCTTTCTTTGGAGAAGGGAGTCAGATGTGGTGAAAGGAGTCTGAAGTTTTGAAGGGAGTCTGATGTAGCGAATGAAGGTCATATTTGGTGAAGGAGTCAGATGTGTAGAAAGTAAGAGAATCAGATGTGGAGAAGAGAGTCAGATGTGGTGAAATGAGTCTGTTGTTGTGAAGGAAGTCAGATTTGGTTAAACATTTTTGATGTTGTAAAGAAAGTCTGATGTGGCGAAGGGATTTAGATGTGATTAAGGGAGTCAAATGGGGGAAGGAAATGGAATCAGATGTTGGAAAGGAAGTCAGTTGTGGTGAAGGGTGTCTGCGGTAAAGGAATTAAGATGGATGTGGTGAATAGAGTCGGATTTGGCGTTATATTGATATTAATAGAAAAGAGTCAACGGGAAGATAATAGTGTCAATACTGTATACAAAGAGCTCTTTTTATAAGTGTTAAAACTATAATCTTCCCGTAGACTCTCTGCAAATTAACAAAAGGAAATAAGCCAATTCGTTTTATTTTACTTTTCGCTATATTGATGTTGTTTTGTCATTGAATAATCATGCGTTCATTGAAAATTTCGACGAACTATAAATTATCCCAGCGAACTAGAACTTAAGGAGACTACATACTCAACAAAATCTGCTTCATACCTAGATTTATTCCTCGAAATTGAAGGGATCATTGCTGTTGTCACATAAATTACTACAATAAGGATACATCCAATCAAGGTTGAAATGGCCCCTATAAAAATTCTATGGTGGTTGACCCATATGGTATCAATATATCTCAACTAATTATGGGCCTGTTACCGATAATACAACAATAATTTGACATCTTCTCGGATTGACGTTAACCCGAATTAGATTTTGAGGATTCCACGACCGGTGTTGTGCGCAAGACAGGGAAAGCTTGCCCTTGACGAGCACCTGATCCCACTCCTTTTTTGTAAGGGAGTTCGTGGATTCCAAGCCTTTGTTCTTGTTGTTTTCGTTTTATCTTTAGGTTTGTTTCAAATTTGTCTTGTCTCTTTGGACTATGCACTTTTGATCTCTCACATGGGTATTCTGCACAGGACTTCTAATAATACCAATGTAACGTCTAGTCCCTTGGGATCTGGTAAAGGAAGTCATAGTTGTAAAGGTAGTCTGATGTCGAAAAGGAAGTCAGATGTTGAGAGGAAGTCAAATGTTGAGAGGAGGTCAGGCAGATGAAAATAAAATTGCAAGATAGCAAGGGGACATACAAAGATAGTTAACTCAGAAGATAAACAAGACCATGGCCAATAATAAAAATAAACACTCAACTTATGAAAGACACATAATATATTATAAAAAATGGAAAATAATCACAATCTTTAAATGAATCTCAGTATCCAGTGCTACAGGCGACACATGCATTGTTGATAAAGTTGCCGTCTTACATAATTTTATTTTTCCAAAGTTCTTAATGCGTCAGATTATCTGAAAAAAAAACATACTCATCTATTTGTCTAATATGGATGTGAGTGGAGTGCTTATTTTTTTTAAGTTCTATCGGTATTTTTAAGTCTTTTTTTCCGCTTAGCGCGGGGATAACCAGATGAAAGGACCGGAACAACCAAAAGGCCTAAGAAGCCAAAGGAATTCGCAGACAGAAATCGTTAAGTCGGAAGACAGACAAAACCATGACCAACAAAATGAAACGAAAGACAAACATAGAACACA
>JARWCS010289209.1:0-13049 GCA_034783895.1 Geukensia demissa
TGAAGTTTATTGTTCATTACGACAAGACATGCATTAACATGATTGATTTCCTCGGTAGATCTCCTTTGCAACTAGCCTGTCTAAATGGCCACGTTGATGTTGTTGTGTTTTTGTTAAAAAAAAAATCTGATGTCAATCACACAGATTTCTTAAAACGAACCCCTTTAATGCTAGCATGTATAAAAGGACAAGGCGCTATAGTTGACATTTTGCTTAAGAATAAAGCTGATTTAAATACTTGCTCAAATGATGGATTTACTGCTTTACACTTCGCTTGCATGACTGGATATTTAGAAATTGTTAATAAACTATTTGAGAATGGAGCAATTATGAGATTGACAACCACAAAAAAGCTTACGGTTTTACATGCTGCTTCTTATCAAAGTAATAAAGACATAGTCCTATCAGTGTTGAAACATGGCGTTTCAGTTAATGAACAAACAATATATGGATATACAGCATTAGCTATTGCCTCTCTGAAAGGCAACAAAGAAGTTGTTGATTCTTTGCTCGATCATCAGGCCTTAGTCGATAATCACGGTGAAAACGCTCCTTCGCCATTGTTACTTGCATGTCGCTACGAACATTTGGAAATAGTTAGGATTTTGTTACAAAGCGGTGCATGCATAAACAAGCCGTCAACAATAAACGAGTGTACTTGTCTTTTAGAATCTTGTAAAAACAACAACAAGCAAATATTTGATTTGTTATTGAAGAACGGCGCAGCTGTAAATCAACTCGACCAAGATGGGTGGTCTCCATTGGCAATTGCATGCCAGGAGAGCAGTATCAATATAGTTGAAACTCTTTTAAAATCTGGTGCAGATATATCAAGCAAAACACAAGACGACGTGACAGCATTACACGTCGCTTGTACCAGGGATGATGCGGAATTAGTAGAACTTCTCATCAGTCATGGTGCTGCTGTAAACGCATTGACAAAATATTATTTGTCGCCTCTTCATTGCGCGTGCGCACACGGATACTTGAAGATCGCCAATATTCTTATAAAAAACGGAGCAATCGTACACATTGTTAATTCAAATGGCAACACACCTCTCACATTTGCAAGTGGTACAGTATCTGTCAGCTTGGTGAAGTCTTTAATTGAACATGGCGGTATAGTGAATCATGCCGATCATGATGGGCGGTCTCCCCTGTTCACAGCATGTGTGCACCTTCGGGAAGATATCGTAAAAACATTGCTTGAACACGGTTCTGCTGTAAATCATATGGATAATAAGAAATGGACACCGTTGCATTATGCCTGTGGTATGATCGATGCTATTGCTTTTAGGAAAGACGAGCGAAAGTATTTTTATGAAAACACACCAACTAGTAAACAAACCCAAGAACAATCTAAAAAGAAAGTTATAAATGTAGTTAAAGAACTGATTACCCATGGTGCCTTAATCGATGCTGTTAATTATGAAATTGTTACGCCACTTCACCTTGTTAGTGAAAAAGGACTTGCAGCATTGGCAAATGAGCTTCTCAAAAACAATGCAAAAGTCAATATATGTAATAAATATGGGGAAACAGCCTTACATCTTTCCTGCAAATTTGGCCACTCTGATATCCTTGAGTTGTTATGTAAAGCTGGTTCGAATATTGATGCAAGAAACATGTTTGGAATAACACCCGTAGAATATATTTTCATGAATGGACACACTGAATTGGCTGAGAAGATTTTAGAATTGACAAATTTTAATGAAAAAACTATAGGAAACCTTTTGTGTTTTGCTGCTGATTATAATCACAAACAATTAACTAAAGTTTTATTGAAGTCCTATCCAAGGTATTCAACATCTGCAAATGCACTCTTTCAGCTGATGTTCTCTTGCATGGCTGGGGATGAAGATCGTGTGGTTTTCTTCTTATCATTAGGTGTACCGATGCATTTGGAGAAAATCATAGCGACTCCTCTCCATATTGCATGTTTATGTGGTTACGAAGGCATCGTTCAATTATTGCTTAAAAACGGCGCGAGAGTTAATATAACAGAAGAGGTGTCATCACTAACACCATTACACATTTCCTGTTGTAAAGATTCAGTTTTTATAAATAGCTTACCAAACAGTAATCAAAACATTTGCAACATAAAAATTATTTCTTTGTTGTTAGAGTACGGAGCATCGGTAAATGTAAAGACCGCCCTAGGACGGACTCCACTTTTGTACACATGTGAAACCCCGTCTATATCAGTTGTTGAACTCTTGCTAAAACATGAAGCGGCAATCAACGATGCTGATAAAAACGGAATGTCTCCACTTCTTATGGCTTGTAAAAACAACTACAGAGAAGTAGTTGAATTGTTATTGAGACACGACGCAGATGTTAACCAAGCAACAGGGAACGGTTGGACTGCATTGCATTTTTCTGCAAATAATGGCAAAGTTGATATTGAAAACTTACTTTTAAAATATGGCGCAAACATAAATAAATCCGATAATATCTGTAAAACACCCCTTCATCTGTCTTGCGTTTCAAATAATAAAGATTCAACAGAACTGCTTTTACAGTGTGGCGCCGTGGTAAATCAAACTGACGAAACGTCTGCAACAGCATTACACTTCGCTGCTAAAAATGATAATGCGGAAATGGTAACACTTTTGTTGGAATATGGAGCTTTTATTGATCAGGAAACCTTCGATGGAGTCACACCATTACACGTAGCATGTGAGGAGGGTAGAAAAAATGTTGTCGAATTACTGTTACGCTACGGTGCATCACAAACGATAGCTACAAAATCTGGATTACGACCTCTAGATACTGCCTGCTGCAAAGGTTACTATGACATAATCACTGTGTTACAGAGTGCAATGGATATGTAGAGAGAGGGAAAAAATTGTTCTAGACTAATAAATGATATGTTGTGGTTTCTTTTATTCACACCTATGGAAATAAAACTTTTAAAGGGTCCATTGAAAGACATACAAGTATAAATTGGTAACGTTTTTTCAATTCATATATTAAACGAGATCTTATGCCATCATATAGATAAATATTATAATTCTCTATGTATGGTTAATTAAAATCTGAATAGTCATATTGCATGTCATTCTCATATGAAATTGATCACTACAAAACAAACACTTATTTGACTTGTTAGAGGATGCGACATTCAAAAAAGTTTATTCTTGACAATGTTTACATAAGGTTTGGCGATTAAGTTTATCGATAGGTTGTAGAAATTCTTATGGGTAACAATTCTGAACTTTGTGATTGCTTTATTACTTTACTGTAATTAATTCCATTTCATGGCCGAACTCCACAAAGATCTTTCTAAATCTGATTTAATAGATAATCTTAATACTACTTACAGCTTTCTTGGAATTTTTTTCAATTAATAACCCGGATTTCTCTAAATACCTACTAAAGGACAAAGTACGTTTTGGGGCATATTCGGCCTTGTTAAATACCAAAATATCAAAAGACTTGCTGATTGAGTTTTACTATCTTTAAATGTTGCCCACAGTTCCAACTTTTTCCGCACGATCTTAATTTGGTAAATAGACTTACCAACAAGTAGTATTATAACGTCGAAATCAGTTCCGGAGAGTAAAAACGCGGAATTTCGCCTATTTTTTACCGTATTTACGCTTTTTTCGACTTGGCCGCATGCTTTGACCAGAAAAACATGTATAAAAATAAATAAATAATATAAAATGAAATAATAAAATCATAGTTTGGTTCTGGTCAAATAATGCGGCCAACCCGTAAAAATAAAAAAACTGTCGTCTGCTATACCAACGGGAATGAAGTACGTTTCGTTGTTGCAGCTTTAACCCTCGAGTTGCTGAATAAAACCAGGTATATATATATAATTGTGTACGTGTATGATTATCTCGATGATTGCGTACTTCTTCCTTACTTACATGGATCAGATCAAGATAATTTTCAATTGCCCAATGCCAAATCCCAAGCTTAACCCTTTCAGTTTAATGTCTGGTATATTAATAAGCGCTAATTATCATCAATTAAGGTAAGGTAAGGTAAGGTGAAATTTACCTGACAGTTGACACCTCTTGAACATGTTAAAATGTAAACAAAATCTTTGAATTACTTCCCCTTTTTAACCTTTTTTACTCTAAAACGTTTTATAAAAAAACAATGTCCTTTACATCTTTTATTTCATTTGAAAAATAAAAAGTAAGATTAGAAAAAATTTAATTCTTAGAGATATCTTATTCATTGCAATTAAAGAAAACAAAGTTTTGTTGCTCAGATTTTTATGCTACCTATTTTGTTTGTATATCCCTAAATTATAAAACTTTTCTCAAATACGTTCATGATAACAATGTTAAAAGTCTCGATAGAAATGCTGATTATACAGTAGTACAATGGTTTAAACTATATAGACTACTGTAAAGGGACTGTATATTAAAACAAAAGTTAGCAAATATAGTTTTAATAAAATAAAGAAGACGAGTTATGCTTTAACATTAGACTTTATATGTACAATTTTCTTATCATCTTCTGCATATTCCTAGAAATACCATGACTAATTAATGAAAAATATTTGATTTATTTTCTCCTTTGAGGACTTTGACATTTAATACGATTGTAGTTTCTTTGAACTTTTAAACATTACTAAAATCATAACATCATTTTAAATTACAAAAAGAGAAAAAAAACAGACTCGATAAAAATTTAAATATTTAAAATACAAAAGACATCAATATTTATTACCTCTTTTAAACTATGCACTGTGGTTCAGTGGGTAGTTCGTCTGAGTATGGAAGAAGGGGTCACGCGATCGATCCTCGTTAGAGGCGGGGTTCGTTTTTGAGTCTTTAAATAATGTTCTATGTATTTTTGTATATAGATATCATATTTCATTAATTCGGTGACAGAAAATGTTTCATTTTTGTAGAAATAATTAGAATTACTGCATCTGAATATTAAGAGATGTTATTTTTTGTTAAAAAAAACATTTGTTCAAAGCTTTAAGAAAGACAATTGCAATGGTCAGGTTGATCCATAGATTACTTTCGTATACTTGTTAACCGAGCCACCGACGGATTCAAGGTGTAATAATTATACCAGTAGAATTTTTTTGTACCCACATAATGTAAAATATGGTAAATCATATTTTTTGGTTTGAATTTGTAGAATGCCTGGGTTAGGACCAAAAGAATACCCCTGCATATTATGCAACAAGCGGACTAAGCCAAGTGAAAGAAGACCAGTAAATAAGCCTTTAGCTAAAATATTACGCAAATGTTTCATGATTGAAAATGTAGCTGACAGGATGATTTGTCAAAAATGTAGACATAAGTGCAACAAAATTAACACTAGCTCTAAACCAGCCCTAGAAATATGTCAGGAATCTCCAAGTAACAGTCCAGAACGGAAAAGGAATGCAATAATGTCCTCTCCCCCGTCTGTTAGTCTACCGATTCCGTCCACTTCAAACAGCCATGCTTATTGTGTCCTGTGTAAAAAGCCCGGCCCTAGGCTAGTTGTAGTCTCGGCAGAATGTAGGTTTAAGACATTCATGAACCACAACATACTTATTCCATCCCGTGCTAGGTGTTGTCCATCACATGTAACTGACGGCAGGCTTAGTAAAGAATCAATAGAAGCTGCTCAAAACTTAAAAGACACAACGTGTGTAAATAGGACTACAATAATGGATCTGATGGACCAATTAAGAGACGAGGCTTGCAAAACATACAGACGTCTTGATTTCGATAATCCAGAAGCCCTTACAGAGGACGATTACAGAACATTGACAGGACTGAGCAAAACCGACTTTGATGACCTGTTGTCTTATGTATCGGACATCAATAATTCCAAATCTAGAACAATCAGATCATGTATTGCCGTTTTCCTGACAAAGATGAAATCTTCTTTGGACAACAAAATGCTGGCAGTCATGTTTAATATGTCAAAACAACAGGTAATTACTTTTTAAAAATATATTGTTATTATTCAACTAACAAAACTGTTGATTTAGCTTGAGATTTCAGGTCCTTTTTGTGCTCTTTTCGTTAATTGACGACTCAAGGGTAGCTCAGGACTGATTAAATATTATCTGTTTGACATAATATTACCTCATTTTAATTTGAATACACAAATATTTCTGAACATTTATAACCTGGAGAAACTCGGGACGTTTATTTATTTGAGTGCTTCTTTTGCAATGTATGAATCCTGGACCTCTTATGATTTGGTTCTAATGCTACTGATGAGAGGTTACTCCTTAATGAAATCTACATATAGCATACCAAAATTCTTTATATTTATTTAACATTGGTAATGTTGTATTCTTTTTCACCAAAAGTGGTAAAAACCCATGTATACAGACATTTGTTCTTTATTACTTTTTCCTATATAGCTATGTTAAAATGTTCAAAGATTAAAAAAAGATATTTAATTTAGACATTTACTTTTAATTATATATATATTTATTCATTTATTTATTTATCAGCTTTCAAAAACAATTTTAAGTATCCCCGACGAGCTGTAATTCACATATTTAACGCTAAATTGTTATGAAAATGATGTAAGATAAAATAATTGGTCATTTACATGTATTATGTTTGCAAATAGTTTTCATGGTCAGTATGTTCTGTGATTTTGAAGTGCCAAGTTGAAATATATATTGTATATTTGTAACTACGGTATAACGTTTGACCCCTTGAGTAACATGTCAATTACTAGAAGTTTAACAATGGATATTAAAAATATACTGCATCATTTAAAAGATTTGCACATATCTGTCAAAATGGCTGTTATTGAAAAATGAACCTAAATTAGTTTATGAGTCACAAACGCATATTATCTGAAAAAAGCTATAAGGCGTGAAACTTCCTATAATAAAAACTCACCTACAGAAATGTAAATACAGATGATATTAAAGACACCATAAACCGCTTTAAAGCAAGGTTAGTTTTAATAGCACAACTACAAAGTAAAGTGCAGATCCAAACATAAAAAAGTTTATTCATTTATTTTGGTAGAAAAATGGAAATCAATACTTTTCGTCTGTTGACGAGTTGAATACGTATATTTGGGACCGTTAATGAGTTACGTCGCCTTTGGAACAGAGTTGAGAAGCAATGGTAATGCCAGTGCTCATGAAGTTGTCTTTTTCTCTTTATAGGTACGAAGAGCTGTGTCTACTGCTAGAAAGTCGTTGGTCAACAACTTTGTGCCTCATTATCTAGGATTTAACCATCTTACTCGAGAAGCTTTGATAAACAATCACACCCGTCCATTGGCAAAGGAACTTTTCAATCCTGATATTGCAGAAGACAAAGTTATATTAGTTCTTGATGGCACGTACATATACATACAAAAAAGTATGGATTTTGCTTTTCAAAGGCGTACATATAGTCTACACAAACACAGGCCACTAGTCAAACCTCTTATGATTGTTACCACCACAGGATACATTGTTGCCGTTCTTGGTCCTTACTTAGCTGATGGGAAAAATTCCGATGCAAAAATCTTAAATCATGCTTTGGCTTCAAATGTACAAGAAATCAAAAACTGGTTAAAAGAAGACGATATATTCATTGTAGATCGTGGATTCCGAGATTCAGCTGAAATCCTTGATAAGCTAGGTATCAAAATGGAAATGCCATCTTTCCTACAGAAGGGACAAAAGCAGCATTCAACTGAAGATGGAAACAATTCAAGACTCGTAACTAAGGTTTGTTTATATGGGGTTCGCCTAATACTAGTATGCGCCCATTGAGAGATATTGTCCTTTAATTTTTATTAAATCACATGATATTATGCAAACAATGTACACTTTATGTCTCCCATTGTTTAGAGGTTTCAACTATTGGAATGTTTTGTGTATTGGAAGGAAATGCTCAGTTGTGAATTTTTCGTTAATTGTGCAAACGAATCATTCAAGAAATATTCTTTATAATAGTTAAAATTCCAAAAATTCTAAAAATATACACATAATGAAAATCAAACTAATTTTGTTTTGTGTGTACACCTTTTACAGCTAGAAACAGGAAGCGATGCTATTTGCTACGTGGTTAGCTGATCCTATTGTTATCCCAATACACAATGAACAGATTGCCGCTGAAAAGTATACTGAGCAGCAAAATGAATGCCTTTATTTTGCTTCTTATTATACTTTTCCACGGCAATCTGAACAGCTAACCATGGAGCAGATAACTCCGCTTCCTGCTGATGCCTATGAAGGGTGTGGTATGTAGCTTTTCAAGTACTTACCTTTTCATGCGAGAATCAAAATGTGTGGCTGGTTCGCCCTATAAATATTTCTGAATAGCCTGTCCGTCTGTTAAAAATCTAGTTTACATGCTGTTATTCTTTTTGTCTTCTGAGTATGCAGAATATTTTTTCCATATTTAATTAAGTTGCTTTGTATTTTGCTTACAATCCTTACATTAAACTTGGACTTTTTCCATAGATTCGATGGGTTGTTGAGAGTGTGAATGGCAGAATAAAGACATGGAGATATCTTGACAGAACTCTTCCAAATACACAGATACCTTACATCGGTGATTATGTGCAGATCATATGTGCAATATGTAACAAGTACAGGTATGATTAATGAAACTTTAAGTACAAACAAAACTAACCATATTGTTGTAATTGTTCATCATGTAAGAACATGCATTGGATTGCCTCTGGCTGACTTTTACCAAACTAAGATATTTGCCACAGACAAAATATGATGCTATATCCATACTTTTGCTTACATAATCACATAAAAATAACAGTTGAATCAAGTACTTATACCCTCAAAGTCGTGCATTATGCCTTTAAATTTTGGCATATTTTATACCGAAAACACAATATTATTGTTATTATTATTCTGAATGTTTATTTCATTGTCAATCAGAGTGAGAAAAACCCATCCATTAATTATCACATGATTTTTCAAAGATCTCCTTACAGGCATATTACATGGATAAGTATTTAATATGCATTCGCATACTTATATCAACACTATTAACCCTTTTCAAAAATATTTGAAAATAGTAGAATTTAAAATTCTAATGAAAGATTCTTAAATGAAGAGTAATAATTGCAAATAATAATTTTTAATAATTTTTGTTTCCGTGTACACCATCTTATGTTTTTTGTTCAATCTTGTTAATATATTGCAGGCCACCTTTAAGTTCAGGAGACAACGACGAAGACTTGATTGTAGCTGCAAAGATGAAACATCTTGCAGCGCAAAGTAACTCATTGAAAGAAGAAGTAGAAAGAGATGGACTTGATAGAAGATCGCACAAATGGATAAAGATGGAAGATTCAGCAGATCACGTGCAAGATTTTCCCAGATACACGGAAGAAGAAATTCGTGCGCTAACGTTAGGTGTTTACCAAGTTAAGCTTGCGAAGAGTTATGCACAGGAACATTTTAATGAGGACGGAACTTATGAAATTCTCATTGATACTGAAGACGATGGACTTTTGGCAGCAAAAATCCAAAGTAGACATACATCTGCTAAAAAGTATATGTGTTGGATTCGATATGAAGATGGTGTTGTTAATTCTTGTTATTGTCAATGTAAAACCGGCGCTAGAGTTGTTGGTACTTGTGCCCATATCACTAGTATTATTTGGTATTTGGCATTTGCACGTCACTCTGGCTGGAAAGCTGATGGAACCAGACGGTGGATAGAATGTGTTATAGACGCTGCCGTTATTCCTGAAACTGTGGATGAAAGTGAGAGTGACAGTAGCGTGATTGAGGAGTAAATGATAAATGAATAGAACATTAATATAAATTGAAATTGCTTAAACAATCTAGTACTACATGTATCTATTTTACATAAATTTTTTTTCGGGAATTTTTCCGGTAAAATTTTCAAATAGAATTTGTCTTAAACCAATAATTTAATAACCAAAAATGTTGATTTTTTTATTTATATTTAAGTATAATAGAAAATATTCCAAAAAAATGCAATCTTTATTTCTAACATGAGTAATAAAACATAGTTTTAAACATGATTAAATAGAAATCTAAGAACATTGATCACGTTAATGTTGAAGTCATAAAAAAGTATTATAGATATAAAGAAAAAATCCAAGAATTGTGTTTTATTGCATTTATTATTAAAAAAATAACTGACCAGAATGAGAAAAAGATCTTTTTGAAAGATTATGAATAAAATAATCCTTTATAGAGTTCAACATTGTCTTTTATTTTCTACATGACTTATCATCTGAAACGAAATTAAAAATTGTTTCAAAATATTTGTAATTTTTATCTTTTTTTGCCATACTCATCCAAAAAAAAAACATTTTTTTCCTTTTATTTTACCATAAAATACTTCTGAAAGTTCATATACACCTTAAACAAATTTTTATTGCAATTAAAATAGTGTGATCACAAAAAATGAAAAATTTCCCAAAATCCGTGATTTTTGTGATTTTTTTCATTTTTTACCCCAAAAATTGGCATTTGGTACAATATTGGATTTTGATATTTGTTTCCATACTGGATATATCCTTTTAGACCAATTTTTCACAAAAAAGTTGATTTTTGGGACAGGGCCATTTTTGGTATAAAGTGAACCTACTCCTTTAAAATGCAGACATTTTCAATCATTTTCCAACAAAAATTATATTTTTCAATCATCACACTGCATATTACAAATTAATGGAAAATCTGAACTTTTTGATTTGTGTAAAGACTAAAATTTGTCTTTTAATATGTGCTATTATTTCAGGAAAAATCACATTTGGTCATTTTGAACCAATTTTTTCTTTATTTTTAATACTTATTTTTTCATGTTTGCTCTAATGTCATATAACAGCACAATGGGCATTTATGTTGCTTCAAATCACATGTTTTGCAGAAAAAGGAAATAAAATAAAATGATACCTGTATGGCACAGGGATTAACAGAAGTTTGTCCTTCACCCTGACCTTGACCCTCATAGCAGGACCTGATGGCTCTCTTGATACAGATGGTGTACTGCTAGAGGTAGGAAAATCAGCAGCAATGCTGTCATTTGGTGCTGTTGTTTCCTGTTTGTTGGTACTGTCATTGGAAACTCTAACTGCAAAGTTAGTCAAACTTAATTGTCGTGGTTTGGTTCTATGTGACTGTTGTAAGGTCGGTAAATTAGTGTTTTGTGTGTAACTGCTGGTATTGTTTTCATCGGCAATTATGTTAACATCTACATGACTGTTATCAGCATCAATACCAATATTTCCCATGTCATTGTTAAAATTACTGTCATCATCCTCAATAATGACACTTCTGTTTTTCTTGGTGCTTGATGTTGATGTTTTCCTTGTAAAACTGTCATCACTTTTCTTCCTAGAACTGTTTGATGAGAAAACACCATTTATATCCAGTCTCTGCCTTTTGGTTGGTTGTTGCATATCATCAATTAACCAATCATCATCAATAAACTCTTCGGCATCTACTAAAGCTGTCGTCTGCTCCGATAATTTTGACTGTCGAGTACTTTGTGATGAAGGCAACTTACGATTATTGTAACCACGTAAACTTTCAATGGCTGATTTATAAGTATCTGTGGCACTTTGAGTATGATCACTGTGATCATCTAATATTGGATTTGGAAAAAATTCTTCTGAATCTGAGAGATCCGGTGGTTTCTCTGACTCGATTCTGTCTGCTGCTGAATCATCTGAATCACTTGAGGACATCCTTCTTCTGTTAAAAACAAAAGATACTTTCTCTTTTAAAGTGAACATTTCATGGAAATAAGTGAATACTTGCTAATGTCAACTCATTAATTAACAAGCAATCAAATGGTGTATAATTCAAGGAATATAAAGTTTGATATTTATCTATTAAAAGTTTTGTTTTCAGTTTATTAATGCCAATAGTGATAAGGGACTTATAAACATTAGAAAAGACTGAAGAATCCTTCCCAAGATTGCTATGTTTTATTATAAAATAGACAATGCAACGCTTGGCATTTGACACAATTTTGTCGATTTTAATATAGATCGCAAAAAAAAAAACATCACAACCAAACTTTGCACAATTAAAGATCTATCAAGTTCAAATGTTTGGTTAAAATATCTTCATGATTTTTTGGTGTAATCATAAACACCTAATTTTTTTTAGTATTTTTGCAGAAAATGTTACATTCTTGTTGCAATAGTCAAATATACCCTTTCATTTTGTTGAAATGACAAAAAGTATTTGAGAATAAGTAATAAATTATTAAAAAACAGAATTTTCACAACAACTTAATAGTGTCAGAAAATCTTAAATTTTTGCCAAATGTGGGGCTAATCTTAACTTTTCCTTTTAACACCAGTCACTAAAATTTAAAATGTAGGTCAAGGTGAACCAATTCTAAACAGGTGGGTAGAACTACAAAAGATGGGTATATTAATGAAGTTTTACCACCATATCATTTCTTCTTGAGAAATAGAGCTCAATACAAAAATTAACGATAGTTGTTGGAAGGTAAAATGTTGGTCATGGTTGGTTCTACATATCTTAAAAGTACTATCCAAGTCCAATTATTTTTGAAGTTTCACCACCATATCAATTATAGTTCTTGAGAAATAGTGCTCAATGCAAAATTTAAGTTTTTGGAGCCTTAAATGTAGGTTCAGCAAGATTCTGTGTATCTAGATGGTACTTACCAAGATAATATATTTCTGAAGTTTTAAAGCCATGTTATGTCTACTTTATAAGAAGAGAAGTGGGAGCTAAATCAAAAGCTTCACTACAGTAATTGAAGTGTAAAATGTAGGTCAAGGTCATCCAATTCTTACATATATAGGTAGTACTACCAATGATGAATATACTAATGAAATTTCATAGCCATGGTATTTATCCTTGTAGGAAAATGGAACCTCACTGACCTACAGACAAGGGTAATACTATATGTCCCCTCCACATTCGTGGCAGGGCATAGGAATATTTTATTACTTTTTAGCTTACCTGGCCCAAAGGGCCATGTGAGCTTTTGTCATCACTTTGCGTCCGTCGTCGTCGTCGTCGTCGTCGTCTGTTAACTTTTCACATTTTCATCTTCTCTGAAACCACTGAACAGATTTGAACCAAACTTGGCAGAAATGTTAAGCAGGTGGTCCTTTACCAGATTTGT
>JARWCS010289320.1:0-13049 GCA_034783895.1 Geukensia demissa
ATTTAAACACGTCCAATTGGATTTAGTGTTTAAATATCATTAGAAGTCAAAGAAAACATGGGTTGTGCAAATGCCATTATGAAATTTATATAGACAGGATGTAGAAAACGTTATTACAAGTATAAACTCTTTAGTTCCGTATTAAGCTATTAACAAGAAAGTCAATATTAGTTCCAATATAAAAGATATTTAAAGATTTTATAATAAGTGGCTTTGTATTATGATCGGCTTTAATCTTTACAAAGTTGAATTAATTCAAAATAGCGAAGTTTCAAAAAGGAAGCGAAAGAAAACTGAAGGATCAGACAAAATTGGAAAAGTCGAAAGACACGGCAATCACGAAAACATGAACAAGACAGATCATGACACATGGTGTACATGAAAAAACTAAATAGAACATACAGCTTCGAACAATGCAGACCCCACAAAATAATATGGGTTGAACTAAGATGGCCCGGAAGGGTAAGCTGTTCCAGTCTTTTTAAAGACACCCGCTGCATCCGGTATAAGTCATTTCAAGGTTAAAGGGCATCCTGTGATAAGAAAATTCCCCGGCCTGACAACAACCCCGCCCCTTGTATGATTTATTGCTTGATAAATTGTTTCCGTGCTGAAAATGCATGGAATATTTGCCGCTGGACGTTAATCAGCAATCAATCAATCAATTGGTTGTATGTTAGGCTTCTGTATGTCTCTACATTTTTTATATTTTTATATATAGAAAAAGGGGGATATGGTGTAAATATTCATGACACAAAAATCTCATATATGCATGTAATTTCCAAGCAAAGGAATAGCGCTTTGATTGATGACCTTCGTCTCAAAGTCACAGTGAGGCCTTATGCACGGAGTAAAAACTCGCACCTCACAGCAAGTTCAAGACGGACCCTAGCACCGGTTTGAGCGGAATTCTTTGCTAGATGTTATAAGTTTCAATTTCTGTTTTTAAATGGTTAATCTGGGACAGCGATTTTAAACCTTATTATGTTATACGATTTATATATGTTTTGACAGGTAAACCCGATAACTTCATCATACCATTTGAAACTATTGAGGGAACAACAATAATACATTCTAAGTTACCTTTGAATTTGTACGGCAATCCAAGATTAGTTCAAGGACGAATTGGTAATGGTCTTTCTTTAAATGGCCTCGACCAATATCTAGATTTTGGAGAGCACACAGAAGAATGCTTAGGCAACCTTGCTTTTTGTCAGAACGGAATAACTGTCTCCGCTTGGATGAATTTTCAGGATCTGAATGATAACACATATATTTTCTCAACCGGAAGCAACGGAATACGCATGTACATAAAAGATTATTATTTCAATGTCAAGGTCAAGCAGAATAATAAAGAATGGCTAGTTAGCATTCCACAAGTTGATGCAGGCACCTGGAACTATGTAGAACTTTCTTGGCATCCAGACTTTGGTCTGTCTATGTACTTAAACAATAGCTTGGTCGCTTACTCGAAAGACACAGACACTACCTTCACCCCGCAAGTGGAATCATCAAGACCACGTGTTTTACTTGGTAAGGCAAACTATGGTGACTCAACAGAGCCAACTCAAAACACACACATGGTCGTTGATGAGATGGAAATATGGTATGGTAGACGGGAAGATCTTTTGGCTTTCGATTACATTCTTAGAGGTAAGTAAAAGTGTTAAAATCATCATTTTTTGAAAGTCTATTTAGTTTTCTTAAATGAATCTTAATGAAAAGTTGATACATTATTATAGACAAATGAATATGAATGTAAAGTAAAAGTAAATTTATGATCGAAATAACTTATTACTATTTTTAATATGTAATATATATGCTAAAATTCGCTTTCTAAATTTGCAATTTTTTAGATATTTAAAGCTTTTTAATCAGCAATTTCTAGATATTTAAGCTTTCTTTTGTGCAGTGAATTAATCTGTTTTTTGATATGACGCTTGTAGATTACAGTAGAGCTTGTATGCTTTTTATATAACTCAACATATAATCCTTTCAGCACTGACGATTCTTGGTCTTTAGGACGTTTTAATCATTTTATGTTGTACCAATGCGCATGTCGTTTAGTTGTATCGTGGAGTCTGAAGTTTATGAAAATTAAACGTTTTTAATCGAATAATCCAGTCGTTATATTACGCTCAATATCGTTCGCCTCGTTAAGTCGGAGAGAATCGGAAACGGTGAGAGCTTGAATTATTCGAGTCAACATTGGGCCTGATTAGCAAGTTGTTTCCTCAATATTTCCTGAAATTCCATCATGCTGTTTACTTATTTCAAGGGAGGTAACCTCGCATAATCAACATTAGACTGTGACCAAAATATCGAAAAATAGAAGAAGCACAAAAAAAACGAAATAAGAAGCCAAATCAACACTTGCTGAAAATAAGACTAAAAGTAATTTTGTTTCTAAAAAAGCATTTATCATAAATTAATCACGAAATCAATAAGAACTGGTACCCAACGAATTATATTAGTTTTTTTTCTAATGCCCCACGATTCTTCAGACTCTACTTTAGTGTATACATATACATATATATTTACTTTTGCTGCACGCAGATGATTCGTTGTAGTAGATTTGTTTGAGGGATTGCAAAGTGGTGTAAAATTCTTGGTTTCTATAACTTTTAGCAAACATAGCTGTTTCAATAGTCTGAATGTAAAGTTGGTTGGTTGTTTGTTTCCTGTATATTTATTGTGGTTAGTCTGTGTAAGATGTTGTACAATTTCTCTTATTCGTCGGAATACTATATTTTGCATGAACTTTGTACTTATAAAGGGCAAAAATTTTAAAATCTTTTTTCTTGAAAATGTCAGTTTTATAGAAATTATTTATTAATTATTTAATATTTGTAGTCAAATTATTTAACATTTTGTATATGTTTTGGTTCATGTTAATTCGAAACGTTTTTGTCTGCCGAATTTCTTTAAGAAAATGTACATTTTAATTCATTTCTTTTGTTTTTGTTTGTACAGTTTTTTGTTTTATATAATACCTAGGAAAATGAATATCAGTTACACCCGAATCTTAATAACGACAATTTTTTTTATAAAATTTCTCCGCAAATAGTGCCCTGATATTTATAACCTAAATCTCAGATTGTGCTGCATTCGTGTATCTTACAAAGTATGCATTTATTTTGTACTATATAATTATACTCGTAATTTGCATGTCAGAGTTACTCCTAATTTAAAACAAAAGTAATAGTTTTGATAACAAGTAATAATTGACACAATTTCAGACACCATGTGGGAAAGTCTTAAGTCGAATGTCTTTCTATGAAGTTTCTAGCACATGCGTATCAGATCACAAACTAACCAACATCCGGTACAGTCTGTATCCCGGTCAAGACTTTCCAGTAAGATTTCTTCGCAGGTTCATTGTAGTCTTCAATGGATTGTATCCGTTTTCTGGTGTTCAGATTTTATTTACAAGTGTACTTTTATTTCTGCTTCTTTTGCTTATTTACCAAAAGCATTGATACCAGGATATTCAACAAAATTTACTGAAAAGTGTAAGAGAAATATGGAGAAAGTTCTCATTATAACTTGTTTTAACTTTTGCTGTCGGTGGTATATATTCCAATCCCAAAAAGTATATTAAAATTCAAATCACTAATGGAACGAATTCTGGTATTTTTGCTTCGTTTAAAAAAAGATTTGCAGTGTCTTTCCTATTGACTCTCCGTCTATGCTTTCTTACAGCTTTCACCACTAACAACAAATTATATGTATTTTTACTAATTCATTCACCATGTATTTTTAGAATTTAGGAGCGATCCTGTCTATGCGCGATGCCAATCGAAAATGATCAGGATCTGCCACAAAAATCGGCAGCCACAACTACCATTCATCTGGTAAACGAAATGAATATCAGAAATATTTTGACAAACCAAAAAATTACAAGAGAAAACCACAAGGTCAATCAAAAGCGGTGAAGTTAAAATCGAAACACCGAAAACACAATAGAAAAACTCAACACAAAATAAAATAAAAAAACAACAAACATATAAATGCACAACATAGACTCAAAAAAACCCTAGTGGCATATACTGAAATATGGAAAGTCGTTGTGGAATTTATTCCCTATTTATTGATTCCATACTGAGAGCTTGATTTGAAACATTCACAATTTTGGGTTC
Source organism: Geukensia demissa (assembly GCA_034783895.1). Classification (NCBI taxonomy): domain Eukaryota; kingdom Metazoa; phylum Mollusca; class Bivalvia; order Mytilida; family Mytilidae; genus Geukensia; species Geukensia demissa. Next base: position 4,140 of record JARWCS010289320.1, read on the forward strand.
ATATAGTTTTCCATTCATCCAAAGATCTAGACCACATTTCTAAAAATAAATAACAAAAATTTTAAAAAATCAATTATATACCTATGAGATATGACCGATCTTTTGTCACTGTATAATTCGACAAAACAGTAAACACAAAAAGGGATAGCTTTCAATACGTTGGTTTTAGTATCCATTACTCCGATATCGTTTTTGTAAAGTTAATTCTATATATCTAACATAAGTCTTAAATTTTTTCAATGACGTACGAAACATTCATCACCCATCACAGCGGCAGATTAGGCTGTGCCAATTCTAAAAAACCTGTTTTTTGAACATTTAGAACTCCCTTCTCTAGACTTACATACAGAACGAGACTGAAATAATACTTTTATTATACATAAATCAGACGCGAATGAAAATCATTTAATGTTATCATATACCATGTTAAGATGCTAATTAGTCAGGACGGACGTGACTTATAATAGATATATACATATAAGTAGATATATATTTAGATATTTTGTCAGATTCGGTTTGCATGTTTGCTAATTTTTTTCTGAATGAAATACAAAACTTGATTCTGGGAGGTCCAGGTAATTGCATTACTGCTTTGATTATAAAGCAGTGAATCGAAACATATCAAATTTGATATTGAGATATTTATCATTAATAAACTTGTAATTTTAAGAAAATTCAGGTCATTCTTATATTTCCCAGAATGCAGTTGTCTATATATATTAAAGAATCTTTCATCAACAAAATATATTTTACCGCATAAGCGTACATCTCTTAGTTTTTTTATACATAGCATGTTGATGGCGACCTTTGATGCTTGTAATCCCTTGGTATTTTTTGTTTTGTTTTCGGTTAAAAGCACACATTATATATTTAAATGAATCAGTTGAATATTATGGCGGATATAATGTAACATTTGAGAGATAGAAGTCCAATTCCTTACCATTTTCCTTTATTTTTGAATAAACGAGAAATTTCATAGAGATGAGGTGTTAATAGGTGATTTGCCAATTACCGACTTTGTTTCCGTTCTTTAAAAATTTTACTCAAAGGGAAGTAATTTAATAGATGATTAGACCACATGACACCGGACAGGTTGTCAGTTTGGCGACCAAACCCTTGTAAATCTTAAAAATGTTAAACAAAACAAATGGAAGCATAAAGTACATACTATTTCAAACCATTTCACCAAAGTTAAAGGCTAAAAATCATACAGATCAAGAGAAAATATTTTTTGGATTAGGTTGGTTTGCATTTGGAAATCCCTCACTCTGTCTGGTCCAGAGTTGCTTCCCTTAATATAAGCGTGTAAATTCGAGTAATCCCGTTTTAATTGGCAAATGGAATTTTACTGTATTCATCCTATTAAGCGTCCAACTCATTTAATTTTGATTGAAATCCTTAAGCGATCTGCAGTCTCATGGTATTGCAAGATTGAAGAACAGAAAATTCTTTGAGAAAACGGCAATTTGATATCGATAGAGAAACTAGAATTATTCATTTCGTGCGATTCTAAACTTAGCTTAGGGAAACGAAAAATACTTCAAACCGGACTTGAAAGAAAGTAAGCGCCCAATGGCCAATAATTTATAAAGCGCTCTGGGCGTTTGATATTAAGGAGAAATACGGTATTTATAAAGTAGGTATTGTTCTTCTCAATGTAAAATTAAATCAGTAATTACATTTAATTACCCTTTCATTGTTCTGGAGATTTAGCCGAACATTATAGATTCCAATGTCCGTAGGAGAGTTAACTTCGTTCTTCAATATAAGAAATCTGACAGTTAGCTCCAGTTTTATTACCTCGACCGCAGTTATGTCCCTTTATATTCAATTATTATGCAATATTAGGCTTTGAAATCAATGAATGACTATCCGTTTCAAGTTGTATGGAAAATAAGTGACTGTTTTGTGAGGTTTGGAATATCAGAAAGATTTTATAGAGACCTTAACGTCTTTGTCAACTCAAAATTAACATTTTCTCACAAAAGCACAAGACTATATACTGTGTGGTTTTCCATCATGATTTTCAGATAGTTTTTTTGCATGAAAGTCATGTCACCATTTAATATGTGTTTTCTGAAACGTTTACAATGATAACATGTATATTAAATGGGTAATGATACCATGATTATCCTCCACACCAAAATAATTTCTGCTTTCCTAGATTTTCCTCACCGGTATCTATCTTTAACATTATTCTTCTAATATAAACACCCACAGTAACCATTTGAAGTAAAATCTGTCAAAATTTAAAATATAGTCATTTTGTTTTAGACGAATATGTAAATTAGAATGAAAGAAAAGACTTGTTGCTATATCTTTATTCACTGTTAACGCTTATCGAATCTTCCATTTTCCACAATACTGTAGATTCAGATCTTACTTCGGTGTGTCCCTATACCTACGTTTAGTACGTTTACTGTATGCATGCTGCCATTGAAGACACTTTTTTTATTTCATTTTTCGCTTCCTGCAGACAACATTCGACATGAGATTTTCTCCATGGAAACACAAAGTAATGACAAAGTTGATCACCCAAAATTTAATGTCACTCTAGAAAATGGCGCTCGATTAGTGAAAGGGAAGATCGGGAATGCTGTTTCACTTAATGGTTACGGGCAGTATGTCGATATTGGAACTCACAACGACAAGTGTCTGGCTAACCTGGAAAAATGTAAGCATGGACTTACAGTTTCAATGTGGCTAAAAGCCCGTCGACTTGACGACAACACTTATTTTCTGTCAACTCCTACATATGCATTATTTTATCGTGATGGACGGCTACAAGCCAGATTTAGCCATAGAGGTAAGGTCTGGGAAGTCTTCACGCCAAATATAAAACCAGACAGATGGCACAACGTTGACATCAGCTGGACACCAGAAGGAGGACTTGGCCTTTACGTAGATGGTATTCTTGAAGCGTCAGCTACTCGTTCAAGGGAGTTAATGCAAGGAGATGAACCATCCTCCACTTCAGTGCAAATTGGGAAGTCTGATAAAAGTTCCAGAACAGTTGCAGCTGATATAGACGAAGTTCAGTTTTGGTATGGACCACGTGATCAAGTTGTGGCATCAGGACAGCTTGCAGGTATATTAAAGTTATAAAACACCATGTATAATATGATTAAATAAGATAAACTACTTGAACTCAAACACTTATTTCCAATACCAGGGGAAGGATTTTATAACTAAGAAAAAGTCTGTCTCAGCAGAATGAGCAGCGGGTCAATTCATCCTCCTACAAACATGCCATTGTCAACAATATTTCAGTTATATCGGTTCGATTGATGTAGCGTACCCGTAGAAAACCATCTACCTTAAGGAGGTAGCTGACATGTTGTGAGTCGACGCGCCATTTTTCTAGGCTAGATCATATGGTACAAGGACAGGGGCGAGCTCGAAATGTATTGTTGATCTGCTCAGGTTAAGCTTGAATGAGCTACCAATACCATCATGTCACCAAGATTTTCATGGCAAACTTATTACACATCTCCATTATTAACTGTTAATACCTGTTTGGCAAACACTTTTAAGAGACTTAGCTGCGCTTTGATGAAAGTTTAACGTCCTTATATCAAACGAATTATAATTATGCAAAACTCATATAACTAAATGGTCACCAAAAGTGTATTAAACTATTTTTCGAATTGGCCTGTGATTATAAGGGGCATTTTATATCTATCCATTCTTTTAATGTCACAAGCACGATTAATATTTTTATTTTAACAGGGTTTGTCAACCATCAACCAATTCTGTTTGATAGAACCCCAAGGAGGTTTGGTAATGGCACGGCGGCCATCTTGACCCCAACTCGAACAATCTACCTTGTTAATGGACCAACACGTGCACAGGGTAATCAACACGCTGCAATACGGGTGGATGGTAAATCTCAGTATATCGACGTGGGTGATGATGTCATATGTACCGGTAACCTTGACAACTGTCCTCAAGGTTTCACTGTACGTTTTTCCATGAGAACAGAACGTCTGCTAAACAACATGTACTTTTTGGACAGTTTTCCCTTGTCCATATACTACAGAGATGGAAAACTGTTCGCGACAGCTCGTACCACCACAAAGTCATGGACTGTATCAACGCCTGGAATCAAAGAAAGTGAATGGCAAGACGTTGAAATTACCTGGCATTCCCAAGAAGGTTAGCTACATCTTCGTTTTTTTTTTGTTCAGACATGAAAGTTGTCCTCTGATTACTTAACCATTCTTTTCTCGTAGAATTGTTATTGCTCGATACAAACCTGATATTTACTAGAACCTTCCAACAAAGCATATATTTGCTGTGTAGGACGTTAATAACTTTCCCACCCTTTCCCCCATATTCTTCATTCTGCAGCAGTTTTTACTTTCATATTGCAAAGGTCTAAGTAGAGCACCTTGTCCTGTCCCGTTTATTGGCGTCTCTTAGTTTAGTTTTAAGCTTTCTTTTCTTGGGTAATTTATCAAACATTAAATACGTTTGCTTCAAACATTTGGAATCTTATCTCAATTTTAGGTTTGACCATGACTTTGAATGGAGCTGATGCTGCACATCAGACATTTGGAACACCTCAAGATCAGGTTCGTGAATGGAGTCGGAAGTTATATTTAGGTCGGTCTCTATCGGACATGGTTCGTGAGAGGTATGCTGACGCAATATTTGAACGGTTAGACATATGGAATGCCAGGAAGCAGTATTTAGAAACGCACAGCATAATTCGAACAGAGAGAAATGGAAACATCACTCCACGACCACAACCACCCGTAGTCGTTGTAACTCCACGACCACAACCACCAGTAGTCGTTGTAACTCCACGACCACAACCACCAGTAGTCGTTGTAACTCCACGACCTCAACCACCCGTAGTAGTTGTAACTCCTCGACCACAACCACCCGTAGTCGGACTAGATGGAAATATAGTTAGTGTCCTTAGGAAAACTATCAATGACGAATTTTACGTGGTGAATGGCTCCTTTGGGATAATCCCCACGAGAGCTACTCCCAGGCCAAGTGAGTATACCTTTTATGTTATCCCAAGTTCCGTTGAGACTCATCTTTCAGATTATTTTTAAAATTAACTTTTACTTCTTTATCCAGGTTGGTGAATTTGCTTAACTTGTATGAAATTCGGTTACTCCGTTTTTAACATTTCAAAACAGATTTTGGATGTGATTAATAAAATTTAAAAAAAAGAGAAGGTGGGGGGTCACTGGGCAAAAAATATCAATATTATGAAATAAATAAAAATCAGATGTGTTCAATATTTTTTAATGGCTGAAAATATGAAACAAACGTCCATTTCATTTCAATGTTTATCAACTCCCGACTTTGTATCTGATCCTTCGGTTCTCTACGGTACCGGAAGTAAAATTAACATGTGAATAATGGCTGCGTGCATTGACAGCTGATTTTCTTATTTAATTTTTTATAATACAAAATAAAAATTTAACTTATATGAAATATCATACCTATAGTAAGACCGATTATATTTCTCACAGTGGACAGGAAAGATAACTCTAAAAATTTAGATAACAATTCGGCCGGGGTAATCTCTCTTTCATCGAAATAGCTACAATCGTGACAGCGAGCCAATATAGTATGATACAGAAGACACAACATAACCATAAAAAATAAACAACACAAGAACTAGACAAAAAAATACAAGTTTACCAATGTTGAATATACATTGTTAATTTTTAAATGCTATATCACACCTTGTATACTAACGCAGCAAAATAAATGCATTAATTCGGCTGCTCAGTATACCTTTCCGCGGCATTTAGAAATAAATGAAATTTGGACTGCTGTTTGATCCCAAAGATGCAGAAATGCATGTAGTTAGTATTAAGTTTCCTTCAATTAACGGTCGTTTAAATTTAGATATTGGGTGTGGGATCGGTTATGCGATCTGGTAACTGACATGCCACACACAATGTTTGTTAAATTGAATAAAACGTTGTTTAATCCTAGGGTTCATGTGTACTTGTGGAAAACATAGATCTACTGATCGATTTTTTATCAGATGGATGGCCCATTGAACTTAGAAATTAAGTTGGGAAGGCGTATATCACCTTGTGAAAATAACTCAATCTACTGTGGCGATTATAAGGCCGTGTCTGTTTTTTTATTTGTTTTGCGTCAGGTCAAATTTTCAAAACCTACCCACCCGTCCGCACGAAAAACATACAAACACAAAATGAAAACAGCTTCGATTGCTTACATATTGCACTTATACAGCCTGTATTACCTACATATATGTGAGGCCGTTATTTCTACATCGTTGATCAAAGACAGTGCTATGTTATGGGGGATGTTGAGATAATTCTTCTCAATACTACAGTTGCATATAGATTATTTTCTGTGTTTGTTTTTGACATCAAAAGGCCTAAAACCTACCCGTACGCGGACACAAAACAAATAAAAACACAACTTTGGCCTAAGTAAATAAAAAAGAAACTTCGTTGATCTTCCATTTTATACTATAATGATAAGAGTTGTTTTTATGGTCCGTTTGTTTCTTGGTCTACTGAACTTTAATTTTTCTTCTAATATGCGGAAATGACCTTGTTGTCCTCTAACACAACATGATATATCAGCAACGTTGTCTAAAATCAGATACTAGTGAAAATGCGCAATACCCGACAAACTAACGCCTTTTGCTGTGACTAATACCCCTTTTTTATCAAACCCAAACAAATCAACGCTTAAAGCTGTGTCTAATACCCCTTTTTCATCAAAACCCAACAAATCAACGCCTAAAGCTGTGACTAATATCTTTACATAAAACCCCAACAAATCAACGCCTACAGCTCTGCCTAATAGGCCCCCAATAAACAAACATATATAGGTGTGAATAAAATTCCTACACCAAACCCCACAACCAATGCATATAACTGTGACTAATATCCATAGTCGATTCCCACCAAAGAAACGACAATAGCTGTGACTAATATCCCCAGTCAAATCCCACCAAAGAAACGACAATAGCTGTGACTAATACTCCCACGTCCATTCACAAAAAATCAATGCATGGGCGGATCCAGGGCCCAAGCTGCCCGGGCGCCCTTTGGAAATGCAAAAATGATTTTAGTACTTGTTTTGCATGCAGGCGAGTATGTGTTGGCAAGCCCCCTTTCCAAAAGTCAGATCCACTTATGTACGAGTATGTGTTGGCAAGTGAGTCTCTTTTTCCAAAAGTGTGGACCCGCCTCTGTAATGCCAGTAGCTGTGACTAATATCCCTACATCAAAGCCAAACAAATTAACACCTATAGCTGTAACTAATACCGCTATATCAGACCCCAAGAAATCAAAGCATATAGGTATAACTGTTATACATACATAAAACCTTAACAAATCAACACCTGTAGCTGTGACTAATACCCCTACATCCAACCTGACAAGCCAACGCCTATAACAATCAATTCTATGTATATGTAGATCATAATGTAATGAACTTTCAAAGACATGTATTCTATTCTGTATGAGTGGCCGTTCATGTCATTTGCGCGATATTCTATCGCGTTAGTAAAAAATAACGCGTTATTTTACTAAACTATCGCGTTACTTTTAAAAACTAACGCGTTATTTCTCCCTTTTATCGCGTTAGTTTCCAAAACTAACGCGTTATTATACAAAACTATCGCGATATTTAATAATTGCTATTTATTTGAAATATAATCAAACTAACGCGTTAATTTTAAAAAATAACGCGATATTATTTAATACAGTAATAACGCGTTATTATGTAAAACTTATGTAGAAATAACACGTTAGTTTCACAAAGTAACGCGTTAGTTTTACAAAATAACGCAATAGTTTTACAAAATAACGCGTTACTTTTGACCATCGTGTCAAAAAATAATATCGCGTTAGTTTGATTATATTTTAAATAAATAGCAAATATTAAATATCGCGATAGTTTTGGAAACTGACGGGATAAAATGGAGAAATAACGCGTTAGTTTTTAAAAGTTACGCGATAGTTTAGTAAAATAACGCGTTATTTTAACTAACGCGATATAATATCGCGCAATTGACATGAACGGCCACTTATAATTCTGGCTGGGGTAGCACTCTTACAACAGGACCGTCTAGTATTGACTGAGAAACCCTACTTGAATCAAAGTCTCTATGAAATGAATAAATTTTAAGAAGTTGATCTGTGAGACGAGTTATAACATTCGATCACACTTTGGTGACCAGTGATTCACGAGAGGTAACTGAAGGTTAGCAAAGGAAGTATAAATAAAAGTACTTACGAATGTTGAGTTCGATCTGATATTAATGATTAGGTCGATTAAACATTGTTTTCATCCTTTGTCCTTGTCCATAACTGCATACATTCAAGTTGAAGTGTCTTTATCTGATTGTTATGTTTGATCTGAAATGAAAGGGAGGAAACTGTAACTTCTACATTCGGTTAGAAAGGGAGGAAACTGTAACTTGTAGATTCTGTTAATTCTTTGCTCACGTAGACTTTGAACTATGTATACCTGCACAGATCATTGTAGCTTATCACCTACACGGTGTAAGATTGTGCACGACTTTGCACCATACAAAAAAGGGTGAGTTCGACTCACAATGCACGTGATAAGGTTTGATAGTCTCGGTCACCCAGACGCATATAAATATAGCATCTAGGGTGTAGTAACGTGCTGCATGTCACGTGACAAACATGACTTGAAAATTTGAAGCACCACTTCTACATTCAAATAAAATTGGCTTCAGATAAATTATCTACATTGATTAAAAATCTAGACTTTCTACCTGTAAGTATTTAGTTTCAAGTTGATTTAAACGTATTCAAGGTTTCATTTAATCGTGGAGGATGCCATTTTAGAAGGTGTGTTTGACTTTTAATCATTCAGAAAGTTTCTTAAATTTACCTTAGCCGAGGCATAAATTGGCCGACGTGT
>JARWCS010289540.1:0-13044 GCA_034783895.1 Geukensia demissa
GTCGCCATCATAATTTAGTTGACCGTTACGAAATATTCATTTTACAAATGACAATGGATATCTTGCCACTGTCGTGAATACAAATCCGTTTCTATACCGGTTGTCACTAACATCGATTGTTACTATACACCGGCTATGTCTACTGAGTAGCAGGAGTTGCTTACCCTTCTAGAGCACCTTAACTAACCTTGGTTTTTGTAGGGTTCGTGTTACTCCAGCTTTAATTTTCAGTGTAGTGTTGTTTGTTCTATTATTGTCTTTCGTTTCATTTTGTTGGCCATGGTCTTGTCTGTCTTCCGACTTAACCATTTCTGTCTCCCCCTTTTGTATCTTCGAATTCCTTTTTCGGAAATGGTGTCGTTGTCTTCACCCGTCCGCCAGTCTGTCTGCCCATCAATTCTTCTTTACTTTAACTAAAACTCCTCCTTTTATTTTGGATGTTATTGCTAACAAAAAGTTGAAAATAGAATGAAGATGCTCATTAACTTCTGGAACCTCGATGTTGATCAAGGGGTCCAAACAAGAGATCTTTATGTATATATGGGCTTTCTTTCTTCACAAAAGTGACTTAAACACTTACATCACATATGATTTTTCTGTAGAATTTAAATTATAGTACAAAGGTGTGAAATAAGCTTTCAACATTTTTGTTTTAAAGTCGAGTGAAAACAACGACCCCAAAAAGTTGCATTGCTTATTTTAGGAATAAGACAAGACTTTTCATGTTTAATTTTGATCAGAAATTGTCATACGTAGATCCAAAAAGGGTCCTTAAAGGGTTAAATTGTTATATCCATCAAGTGACACTAAGCTTTCGTCATAAGTTGGCGTCCATAACTTTTATATTGTAAGATTCTTCTCTAATACAACTGCGCCAAATGAACTAAAAATTGCCTGGAACATTTATGGGACAGTTTTAAATTCACCCACAATTTTCGGTAGGGTCCGCATCGTCATAGTTGTATGTTTATGTTTAGTTTTATATGTAGATTGTGTGTCATGTTCCGTCTTGTTCATGTTCTCAAGATTGCCATGTCTGTCGACTTCTCCCCTTTGTTTGGCCATTCGATTTGTTTTCGCTACCTCTTAATAAAGATTGCACATATCACCTTTATAAAATATTTGTTTTTGTCCTTATCAGAAGTCAAATGTGTCCTCCATGGACATTTTTGTTGTTGATTGGCTGATTTTAAAACTCTTGTATTTTGAATGTTGAAATAGGAAATCCAATCCCCAAAATGATAAATAATAAAATCTAAGTTACCATAAGAATGCCGACTTTAAACAAAGATCAACATCGTACAGCAGGCTGTAAAAATAAAATTGTGATAATTTAAATGTAAACTATCAACAATAAAACATAAAACAACGACATCCACTAGACTATGGTTCCTGGTTTGGGATAGGTACAGAAAGTGTGTAGTGGGGCTCAAAATGTTTGTGAGATCTGCACCCTTCCACTAACTTCGGATAGTGGTGTGATAAATCCACCTAAAACTAACATAAAGTGTTATATATTTTACGCGAAGCTAATACACAGTAGACAGACCATTACAAATACACAAATACAAATTTATAGAAAGCATATTAAGTAGGTCCTTGATAACATATTAGCATCTAATGCCGATTGAAAAGAAAATATAGACGCTATTGGGAATATGTGATGACTGCTTCGTAATATTGTTGACCACGGGTAATAATGCTATTCAAATGCTTAGCGATCGAAATGCTTTTATGCTTTAAAGATTCTGGTTGTACATCTTGACGCAATTTTGAAACCAGTATGATTACCACTGGAAATTCTTTTTTTCTGATTTGCCAAATCAATTTGATTTAAGAATCTGAAATTGCTGAGGAAACTTAAGGCAGACATTTGTAAATGTCCTCTTTTGATTGTCACGTGAGTTTAAGAATAATTTTTAAAAAATATTTTGCACTGTGAACTTGGGTTAGGCCTTGCATTTCCGACAGTATTTATATCTAATTCAGTGTTATTTTAAATGTTCTTGTGCTTATTTAGGTACAACTTGTTTACTTCAACAGTTCTTAAACTACAGGTACAGACTGATGTTATATTATTCACAAAAAACACAAATCCGCTAAATTTTCTTTACTATTTATTTTTTTATTATAGCGATATAGTTAGTAAAATAACAATTGCGTCTGCAAAAGATGGAGACCATGCAGTAAACAATACCTTGCTACAACATATATTTGACGAAACCCCACTTATAATTATTGAAAAGCATTTACAAATGCCTGTCGTGAGACAAGATCCAGTGGTAGCACATTCTCATGAAAATAATAACCCACATGTAAGTATTTTTGTTAAGAAAACAATACTCTTTTTCAAACAAAAAAAATTGCACAGGATGAAAAACTAGACTTTAATTGGATAGGCAAAAAAGAAGCTAAAATGCAGTTAAATAAAAATTGTAGTATTTAAATTAATTTAACGCATTACAAGGAGAAAATTAGACTTCAAACATACCACTGTAATTTTTGTTGAGAGAGTTTAATGTACCAATTTGTTCAATTTTTGAATTATATACAACATAACAACTTGCTCTTTTCAACATTTGGCACAACATATAATCAAAATGTTCCAGAAAGAAAAGAAATATTCATGACACAAAACTCTCATATATAAAAGTAAATTCCAAGCAAAGGAAGAACCCTTTGTTTGCTGTTCTTCATCTCAAAGTCACAGTAAGGCCTTCAACACGGAGTAAAAACTCACACCTCACTGTAAGTTCAAGACGGCCCCTCGCAACGGTTTTAGCGGAATTGATTGCTAGATGTCGACGACACTTCATGTGTGCATTGAAGCACACAAATGCAGTTTTCATGCTTGAGATGGGGTGCTGGTTAATCAACATATACTCAAAACTTATCATTTTATACACTATATTTTCTAGCTTATCACGTTGTGTGTTTTATATCCACAATTGGTTGCATTTCAGATGTTAATAAGAACATTTGTATTTTTCACAGGATAACAGTTTTATGCATGATTATTGGTATGTGGTTGTTATAATAGTTCTAGTGGTTGTGTGTTTGATCATAGCAGTTGGACTTTTTATATTATACAAACACAAAACGTAAGTGTTTATTATAGTGTCTATAAAGAACATAGAAGTTGGACTTTTTATATTATACAAACACAAAACGTAAATGTTAATTATGGTGTCTTTTAAGATCATAACAGTTTGAAATTTTAGACTAAACACACACACACAAATTACGTGTTTATTATAGTGTCTATAAGAACATAGCAGTTGGATGTTTTATATTATATAAACACAAAAAGAAAGTGTTTATTATAGTGTCTATAAAGTCCTTTTGATTTGCTTGATCATGAAAATTGATAATATAATGCAAGAGTTGTCTGTACATTGTATCTATTATGATGGGGTTTAACCTCTTGGTCGAACATCCTTAAGAAGGTAGAAATAATGATGATTTTTGTAGGAGCGGGTTAAAATCTTCCCAGAAATTATTATTCTTTTAAATATTATATCATTCAAATACAAAGTCGGGACAGCCAATACCGTACAGCTTACTGTAAATCATTTCCTCAATGGAAGAATTGTTCGAGAGAAGTTCGTGTTTTGTTTTATAACGTGAACATTGTGATTGCCTCCTCTTTTTGGGAACCAACAAGAAAAGAAGACAACAAGTACGATATGCGTTTAAATACATCGATTACAAAATTTATTATTTTTTCTTGGTATATATATTTATTATACAATATATGTACCAACAAATTATTGCTCGTCATACGACATTATCAACAATAAGTATGAAATCCCAGGAGAATATAAAAATAAAACAATATCATAGGAGCTAAGAGGTCTACTCGATATGAATTTGTGATTGTTCAATTATTTAACCAAACAGATCCAATAAAACAAGTGTAAAATCTTAGCAAATGATAAAACCATCTTTCAAAAAGTAATAGCGTGGCCATTTAAAAATTAAACAAATTTACAAAATTCGAACCTTCCTGAAATTGATGAAAAACATTCATAACGGTTAAAATCCCTACAATCGAAGTTAGAAGTATTTTCATATAATAATAGGCATTAAAAACAATAAATATGTTTTCTTTAATATTTGGTTTATTTTTCAGCATGCCCTATTTATGACCCTGTTAAGATACAAATAATACATATATGCATCAATATAAGGAATATTGGGGACCGACCATTTCATTTGGAAAGCCAGGGTGGTGCGTTCTTTTCTTCGGGCAGAATATTAATTTTATAACTCGACAAGAATCACATTCTTGAGAAAATATGTTCTCCGTTGACCAGTCAAATGTTTTTATTTCGTTAAGATTCTTGGCCAAAGTAATGGCGTTATTTTAGGAACATAGCTCTTCCTCACCTTGGAGGCATAGTTGTCGACTCCTTAGGTATGTGTATTGTAGTCTCTGTATGGAATTATATGCATCAAACAATATATATTATTGTCGTCAAAACTTAATAGTTTTTGAAAAATAACGCCTTAATTTGCCGAGTTTTCATAAATATGAAATTTAAGGTAAAACGTACATTTTATGACAATTTTAGGTCCCTAAAACATTGCTTTATGCATAATATTTACGGTACAAAACTGTCTTATTGCCGGAAGTGAAGAACATTAAGGTTTCGATAGAAAATAAGGTCTACACATGCAAATTGTTCTCGAGATGTTAAGAAAACCGCCATCCCACATTAAAAAGCCATTTTCTTCGAAGAAAGGGTATTCTTTTGACTCAGGTATCAACTTAACTTTCTTGCCTCATACAGGTTTCAGGTGGTTCGTTTACATCCGTTTTATCGCTTTCTTGGTGAAAGTATGCTTATTTTATCAAATCCTATTCAAAATTCGCCATGGATTTTATAGCTTGTGATTATAGAATTAGAATGTTTATTCTACTTTTTGTTGCATCTTGCAAACCTACAGGTAGTTACCAATTTTTCTTTTTTATGGTTGGATAACTTAATGTTCTTGAATAAAAAACACTTGCAGCTACGACTTGGGCGGACAGTACACCCATTCAAAGCGTAATGCAATCAAATCTCTAATTCATTGATAAAGCAGTTTCTATTTTCTAATGTAGGCAATTTTGCAAAAAAATGATTTAGTTTAGTTCAAGTGGTTACCGTGTCCAAAATAAAAGATTTTGCATCGAATGAATTTCTTTTATGAATTGAAACGTGTTACGATTTTAAAATACATTCAGTTGTAAACATATTTAACTTCTCTTTTCAGGTCAGTACCAGAAAACAAGGAAGAAGTTCCAAGACAAAATCCTGGAATTACTGAACCAACCTCCTCTCAATCTTTTGAAAATACACTTTATTTTGAATACAAGAAAAATAATAATAAATCAAACAATGATATAAAAACAGATTATACAGCAATGCCTTAAAGGCAAGTTATAATATAAACTTATACTACATGAACTTGTAATTCTGATCGATGCTTTTCATTCCTCAAACAACCTTTTATTTTTTATACCGAAAAATACAGGTAAGAATAGGTAAATATATCATTCCCAATACCAATTACAGGACTTAAATATTTAGTCTTAATAAAGATAAAAAAAATAAAAGTATCACTGCAGCAGATTGCGTAACAATCAAGAAATAATAAAATTCTACTTGTTTCAGTAACTCATGGTAAAAACAATACAACACTATTAAGATATTGATTTATTAATACATGGATACCATTTGTAAAACATTTATCCATTTTTTATAGATTGGTTCTAATGGAGAACTTGCACATATTAACTGACAGTTGCGTATTTTTGAGCAAAAAGTAAAACACTTGTACAATGTATGATGCCTTGTAAGTAAGTAAGTCAAAGGTGAATGTCTTAATATATATTTTACCACTGTTTTATTGTGTTTATGCTAATTCAACAAAGAAGTAGCAGCATTAGGCCCCTTTTTTGGCTAAAAACTACCAAAAAACAACTACTTGCTTTTATATTTTCTCATTTTGAAAGGTATAATTTGAAGTAGGATAATATATATTTGCACACACAAGAAACTTCATATATAGAGTTGGGCATCCTTCAAATTATATTTCAATATTTTGATGTTTCTTGAACTTATATGTTTTCTGATAGGAAGTATGGTTAAAATTAGTGGAAATCTACGTTTCAGCTATTTTGTTAAAAAGGCTCTAAAAGTGACGTCATAATGACAACTAAATGAATGTCCTTTACCTTAAATGATTGAAATGTTATATTCCCCAAAATGATAAATTACTTTTGACCATAATTCCGAAAGATAAAAATACCTTCATATTCGTGGGGCAAATACGGGTCTTAATGTCTGTACTGCTGTAACATATTTGCGGAAATAAAAAATATATATTGATGAGGTTTTTTACTGAAATGAAATACATAATTTTTAAAAAATGCAAAACTGTCATGTGCCTTTTCTGATTAAATAATTTTAATATTTAAGACACACACACATACTCAAATATATGTACATCTATGTTACGAAAGCTATGTATATCTATGTATATGTAATAGTTTACATAAAAATATGCTATATTTCAAATTTTAAAGATATATCCTATATGAGTATATGTGCCCCTTTTAACTTTGTATAAAGTACATATAAGCTTGGTATTACCAAATTTAAGATTGTGAATTTGTGCATGTGGTGTTTTTTATGTTACATATGATCTGTCTCAGTTTATGAATGCCATTCGTGATCTTATCCTAACTTTAGGAGATGAGTATAATCGGAAGGAAAATGACAATACGAATATAAAAAGTAAAACTAATATATAAAATTTGATTTCCTCACATTGTTTTTTTTCTTTATCTTTATAATTTAAATTTTTTCATAGATACAATACTTAATCTCCATCATTGACTTGAGTAGCATGTAGTAGTTTAGGCGATTGATTTTGAAAGCTTTCATTTACAGCCTTTTACATAATAACTATAACGTGAACTTAATCTGGTGTAGTCATGGTAGTAACATATATAAAATGAAACACAAAAAATTCACAACTCATGTGATAAAGATGGTAATTTATGTGCCAAATTTAGCGGTAATTTCCTCTACACCAGTTAAACTGGTTTTTGAGATATAGCTGTGTTTTCTAAACTCTACGCATTATAACAAGTAAGACCCTAGCAATGCTCTTTAATTACTGAAATACTGTCAGCTTGATCAATTAAATTAAACCAAATTTTATAATGCATATATTTTCTGCTCGTAATCACTAACTCGTTATTACGAGCCGCTGCTCCAAGTTGTACCATCTAGTTACTTTACTTACTCGTTGTCACAAATTAGCCGAGTCATTAAAACGAGAAATAAGTCGCTATAACGAGTTAGAAGAAACAAACTACATGTGGCACGTACCCGCTTCCGTAAAAGATAGAACTGCACTATATGTTACAGATAATAAACATCAATAAATTACAATAATTCCGATATATTTGCATATATTTTAATACTTTTACATATGATCCAGATTGACGTGTTTTATTTTGTTAAACAGGTATATTACCAATCGTGATTGATTTGAACAAGCTGTGAAATAACGAGTACATTTTCGATGCATCTTATTATATATATATATATAATTACCAATGTTGAATAAATATGGAAAATTGTGGGTATCCTTTATGTACATTTCAAGGAGTAACCTCTCATCAGTAGCGTTATTTCTTGCTAGCATTCAGTTGTGTCCGAACTGGGCTGGAAAGACCCTTGTTTATACTAGAATATGTTTACATGTCGTATGGAATTTTTTGTGTATGGTTTTGTAATAACTGTTCTTTAAATGCATATGGTCTTTATTTGTAATAATAAAATACCTTTTACAGCCGTAACATTCTGAAAGGTTTAAACATGATTTTATGTTGTTATATTTGATGTAATTTTTGGTTCTTTTTTGTTGCTATTATTTTGTTGTCAATGATGCACTGCACAAAATTTCAAGAGGAGGCACGCTAGCGCCTGAATTCGGCCTCAAAAGTAACATTTTAATACAACTGAAACAGTCTGATTTGAATGTTTTAATGAATAGTTGATCATAATCAAAGTCTTTTTTCCATAAGACCTCTTAAATTGTAAAATCTGTTGCGAAATTTCGAGCAATTTAAAGAAAAGCTACTTCATTTTAGCCAGTTTTGGGTTCTAAAAATATAGAGCACAGCTGTGTTCAATCTTTATATTTGTATATGTTATTTATTTTTACATTCTACTAAAGATATAAAAATGTCATGACTGAACACCGGTGAGCTGTATAGTTTCTGTACTGAAAACTGTTACAAAATATCGGTTTTTGCATTAAATTGAAGAAAACTAGAAAAAGTACAGGTTTGGGCGGTTATCTCACAGTGAATGACACTTTATACACAGTAAAATCAATGAAATATTTTAACATGCCATGTTCATTCCTTGACTTTCCATGTATTACTTCATTTCAGCTTTAGTTTTCAGTGTAGTGTTGTGTGTTCTATGTCTTTCGTTTCATTTTGTTGGCCATGGTCTTGTCTGTCTTCCGACTTAACGATTTTGTCCTCTTCCTTTGGTATCTTCGAATCCCTTTTTATACTTTATTAAAGTATTTATTACAGGACAGATAACTCATTAATAATCCTCAGAAACTGAATGTTTGAAATCAATGCAAATAACTTGTTTATAAAGTGCCATTGTATCATCATGTATAGAGACATTTTAACATGCCAATATTTGTAATTATCTGATTTTTTTCACAAGACAAATGTAATTTTACTGAGTATTTTCGAGTAGTGCTTACCCATATCATGAATACGGGTTCAGTGCAATCTGAATTTAAATTTGCAAGATTTTTGCATCATTAACTGTTTAATCTGAATTTAAATTTGCGAGATTTTCGCATCATTAACTGTTTAATGCAACTTTCTGGGTTAAAATGACAGAGGACGCTAAGAATTTTGATAGGTTTATCAGGAATTTTTTAGGTTCAAAAAAGGTGCTTTCTATAATATCAAACGACGTGGATCATGTCTTTCTGACATATATTCTATGTTCGTTTCCACTTAAGTTTACAAATAATTTCAACATTTAATATAAAACTGAAATTGTAGATTCTGATGTTAATTCGTTCCTTCAATACACTAAAATTTCAATGTTTGATATGGGAATACTGTCTGGTCTGAATTCAAGTGGTAAACATTAAGCGCCTTCGTACTTTTTTTTTACAATTTTAATATAATTAACTTGCTTGTGAGTGCACAGTAGTTCCCAGCTCAAATGATCAAATCTTCTTAACTTCTTATTACAGAAATTAATATATATTCGACTTTAATCGCAATTGCAAAGATTTACAACGAAAATATTTTTGAAAGGACAGAGCGTTATGCAAACAAGGAATTTATCTACAGAAATATGACATTTGAATTCAGCTATTATTTGTAGAACATTTTTGTTCCTGTGCACAAGCTGATTCGCAAAGTGTTTTTATCATTATGAATGTATGAAATTGTTAAACTCAACATTGACTCCCTAATTGTTACTTTAAACAAATACTAATTTTTCCTCTTTCACAGCGATTGTAACGACGCGGTATCAAATTATTAGATATTTAGTTTTGGGATATTTTTCTAATTTGTATTAATGTCCTCAGCTAAAGAGTCTTGATTGATTGAATGTTGGTTGCTTAACGTTCAGTGTCAAATATTACATGCCTATTCAGGATGAAAGCAAGTTCAACAACTATCAAGAAATACCAAAAGAGGGGTGTGTTTAGGACGGCTTTTGATTGCCACTAGAAAATGGGAGGGATGGGTAGGGACGGAAAATTAAGCTATTTATAGCGGCATTAGCCTTCTCTTTTTTCGAAATCTTTTACGTGCATTGAGCTAGGCATTCTCAACACACGTTACCCACTATGGTCCACGGCAAGGCTTTCCGTATTATAACCAGGCAGCACCCCCTACAACGCGAGGGCTCCCCTATCCGCCACTTGTGGATCGGGCTTGGTCATCTCTGTTGGTCGCGCCCTGGTGTGCACTACGGTGCCCATGCCCAGAAAGAAGCTTGATCTAGCTTTCAGTAATGCAAATTTAAATATAATTTAAATAACCAATGCATGTGTTTAATATCATGTTATCTTCAAGTAGGACGGTTTGATCTATTAAAACTATTCAACCAATCCTGATGTTACCTGCAATTTGTTACACTTGGAAATTCATTGCCATTTTATACTAGCTTATTTTCATTAATGTTTGCATCAAACTTTTAGTATGTAGTGTGTTTAGTTATTGGAGGGACTCAGAGTTTGTAACAACGAATAGGATTCTTGCCTTGCAGAAGTAATTTGATTTTCCCGCACCTTTCACAAGAATACAATCATACTTTTTTGACGAAAACAAAAGGTTTTGAAATGACTAGTGTATTTGTTCAATGACATGCCGAATACCAACTGTCTGTATGGAACTGTCGGGAAAAGGGAAAATTTGAATTAAATACAATTTATTAACAATATATTCATTTCCGTTGTTTCCTTTATAGATTTTTGCTACTAATTACTTAGCAGCTTTATATAGAAAATATTGATTCATGACAATTTTTTGGCACAAATATAGCTTAGAATTTGCTCAAATAAGAGATTTGATATTTAACGTATTTTGAAAATGCCATCATGTTTCAATAGAATTCCTATGGAATGATATGTGAAGCCCGGTACATTCGATTTTAAGCCAATAACGTTATAATTTGGTGCCAAACTTACGTCTATGTTTTTTGTAGTATGCTGATACTGTAAAATATGTTAGGTTGTAGCTTAAAACGGTAGAATTCTCATTTTGCCAAAAAGCCCCGAATAGACTGTTAATATGGATACATAACCAAACAACAAAATCAGAACAAATGTCCTAAATATCTAGTAGCCATGGTCAAGGTACTTGGATAAAGATAAAGTTTTCATGGTTTCTTGTCTTTATTGTCATTCACAAGAGTGACTCTTTGATTTCCTAGCTATCACCTAGCAAAAAACTTATCAAACTTTTATAGTTCTACCAAATCAATATTGTAAGTTAATGGTTAGCTCTTAGGATAAACCAGTCTCAAAAGTTTTCTCCAGGTTAAATTTCATGTAACGGCAATAAACAGCATGAGTTCTGTATTTGAAATGTTATCAACTACACCTAACGCATCGACGGTTTTAGTTATCTACGACTGTAAAAATCATTGGTAACCTTACAATAATGTGGATCGTTTCTTTCTGCTATACATTCCATATTCATCTTTTACACATTGTAAAGGCGTTATCGTCTTGTGCTTTGTGGAGATCGTGAAAATCTTTCCGGTGCTTGAGTTGTATGCTATTATTTATTTTCGGGTAGTGGAATAATGTTAGAAAGATTCAGGTCACATCTTTTGTAAAATTCCCGATTTTTATTTTCATTTCTGTTTTATCAGCGTTCATTACGTCAACAACTGTATATTTTATTTGGTTCATCATTCATGATGTTTAAGTAACCTTCCTATTTTGGCCCCTTGTGTGTCTGATTAAGGTTATCCAGAAAAAAACGCTTTACACGCAGTTAAATTTGGCTTTTGAATATTTTTATAAACGTAGGTAGGCTGTTGATTGCGCCTTTCCGCTATATATTCCATATTCATTCTTTTTAATACTAAATTGCAGCTTATTTATTATTTTTGACCTGATTTACGCATTGATGTAAATCAATTAAGCAAATATTTATGTAAGAAAATGTTATTCAAACAAGGGACTTTATCCTTATATTGGTATTAAACGTATGCCAATGAAATCAATGACATACAAAATCTGTAAATGAATGAAAAATTACTGTATATTTAAGTATATTTACATATGTCGCATTCCAGGAAATGGCCATATATATTGTTTAAAATCAGCCGTCAATTTATTATCACCTTGTCATGTATATAAGTTATTTCATTTTAAACAAATAAACGCAGGTTGTCGGTTTCATTGCCAATTTATTATCTGGTGTAAAGTGTTTTCCAGCGTTATGTGTTATTGTCGAGCTTTGGATAGTCATGATTTCAAAAATGTTAATCTGTTGGTTTATATTACAAATTTAATAATGTTGCATATGTATAGTGAAATTTGATATGCTATATGCGCAATTTAAGGAGTAATCTTCATCAATAGGATTAGAACCAAGTCCAGTGTAAAATACCCATGCGAGAGATCAAAAATGCAAAGTCCAAAGAGACAAGACAAATTTAAAACAAACCAAAAAAATTAAACATAAACAAAAGGAACAAAAGCTAAAACAGTTTGTTCCCCAAAATGGCTAACACTTCAAAAGAACAATTCCTCTCACAAGTTTACACAGACTTTTCATATGGATACTGCGTTCATCATTGATTTGACGTCACCACTATGGCATTAGAACAAAAACATTAACAAACCCCTAAGGTTCGGTTACAATAGGTTAAGTAGTTCCAGAAAAAAGAAAAAAATTCTTTTTTGTATATTTTAAACTGACCTAATCTATAGCGATTATCTTGAATACCTAAGAGTAACCCGGATCAAAATTTTGAAAGAAACCATGTAAGATATGTTCGACATATTTTCAGTAAAAAACGAATGTTTCTCAGACTTTCAACTATCCATATATAAGTAAGTAAAATTGTGACATCAAAGTTAAACTCCCTGTAGATCAGTTAAGAAATAACTAGATTATATATGGAAAACGAAAGCCTTGAAGTAAATGTAAAGGAATTCTCACTACGTCTTACAGAACGTTCAATGTTTAGGCCTTCAACAAAGGTAAAACTACAAGGTGT
Organism: Geukensia demissa; assembly: GCA_034783895.1. Classification (NCBI taxonomy): domain Eukaryota; kingdom Metazoa; phylum Mollusca; class Bivalvia; order Mytilida; family Mytilidae; genus Geukensia; species Geukensia demissa. The sequence goes on from JARWCS010289540.1 coordinate 12,795, forward strand.
ATATGAAAAAAAAAATATTTAAATAGTGGCATGATTGTCCATGAGACAGTCATTCATCATTTAACAGTCGAATTTAAACTTCTACAGTTCCCATTACGGCCTTCAATAATGATCCGGAGTCGAAACCATGACGCGAGATTAAAAAGGCCCCCAAAATACAAAATGTGAAACTTTTCATAAAACACGACAATCGACCAAATCCGTTGAAAAAAATGATGAACTAACAACAAAAAATGGCTATTGAATCAAC
>JARWCS010289650.1:0-13043 GCA_034783895.1 Geukensia demissa
GTATAATGTATTATATCCAGAGTAAAAAAGTTCCTGTTTCTGAACGTAGAAATTCTAAAGACGATTTGAATCGTCATAAACGTAAAGTAAATGGAATAGTATTGTTAAGAGTATTGGAGGTATGTCCCGCATAAATAGATATAGCACCGACAATCGGTGTCGTTTGACATAAATGCAAAAGATGTCACATGTTGTGAAAATTTCTAATTACTGGTATGTATTAAGTTTGAAAACTGCAATTCTCAGCGAGTCGCAAATATTGCTATGACAAAACCATTTATTGAATATACATCTTATGATTGGAGAGTAGATTGTTAGTTATGAGATCATATCATAGTCATGAAGTTTTGTGTTGTTTTTTTCTCTAGAGATTATTTCGATGTTAAGGCTACCATAAATGGCCAGTTCATGATAACGTTTGTATTTTAAATTAATTAAAGATCTGAATGGAAAAATAAGTTGTATAAAATCGTTGACATTTGTTTTGGTCAGCAATGATAGAATATACATTCTACATCTTAGACGGAAACAAAAATTTAAATATTTTGACTTTCTTGGTCCTTTGAAAAATGCAGTCGTTGAGGTACGAAGGCCTCAAAGACAGTGAAGAAACAAGTTAACAAGTTAATGGGGTAAGGATATGATCACAGTTTGTATCCATTTCCATATCATTTGCCGGTTGAAATACTCAGTTCAACAGAACTATATGAAGACTTTTTTCTACATTTTTATCCATTATCTGGCATCTTGTTTGTACTATTAGATCCATCAATAATTCGAGAAGGGCTCAGAACTGTGCATACTTTCATCATATTGCACCTTATCATACAGGTAGATGGGGTAGCTGAAGAGGTAATCAATTCCAAACAAATAGAAATAACAGGTCGCATGATAGGACGTCTACTACATACTCGTAAATCCAAGGGTTTAGAATTTAATATAAAGAGCAAATTCAAATAAACTGTTAATTCAAACTTAACAACTAAACGTTTGTCTGTTTATGACTGTAAAATTGAGATGTTAAAATGAAATATGGATTTTATTTATTACTGAATATATCTTGGGGATATCAATTCTTTCTGTTATTTACTGCTGTCGCGGTTTAAGCTGGATGTTGTTTTAGTAGTGATATATGAAGATGATGTGGAGTAGAGATAAAGAGAATCTTGATATCAAAGGTCAACATTAATCAACGGAATTATAATTCAAGGAAAAATGGTATAGATTTGATTCTATCCAATTATTAGTATATCGAAATCAACAACATCAATCTATACCAAGGGGAAATAACCAAATTTGCTTTATTCGTTAGCATTTTGTAATCAGCTTGTCGGATCATTCTGCTTTATTCCAGGGGCTCTAAGACTAAACTGCGAAAGACATAGGACAAGAACACGGTCAACAAAATGAAACGCCATAAAAATTAAGTATATATTCAACAAAATGAAACGCCATAAAACATAAGTATACATCACATTATATATTTGACGACTTGTTGATCGTTTATAACGTTTTGAACTAAACCAGATACAGCTAGTGCTTCAGACATTGACTTACTAGTTGGAGTCACCAGCATGTGAATTTAATTTGGGAATCTCGTATCTTCTTGGAACATTCCATATTTTCAAATTAATCTAAGAATAATGACAAACAGTGGGCACGGTGATTATTGTGTTATCAGAATTATTAAATTTCTGTCAAATACAATATTAAAAAGGCATCAATGTGTGGTTTGTATAAAATGATGTTCTGTCAGCACCGAAAGAAAACGTATTCAATACTTCCCAAATTTGAATTATATTTATTTAATATTTAAAAGAGGAAATATGAAATAATATACGCAAAAAAGACACGATACACATAATGTTTACAACAAATACTCAAATCCTAAATTTAACAGCGTGTAAAGCGCCTGCCTGGATTTACCTTCACCATACACGCTAGGGTCCAAAATTAGCAAGATCAGTCAAATTCATGAAATTGTAGTTATAATTATGGTACAAAACATTTAGAAAACATGACAGTATTAACGCCAATAACCCAATTGTAACAGTCAGACAATTTTACAAATTACAATGATGGAAAAACGTTAAGTTTATCTTTCTTACATTCATTCCATGCAGTACTCTAAAAAATTAGGATACAACTCAAGCACATGCAAGCTTTTTCCGAGAGATGAGGTAAAACTTACTTGACACAAACATAAGCAGGAGTTGCTTGCCCTTCCGGAGCGCCTGAACTCACCCTGGTTTTTGTATTGTTTGAGTTACTCTAGCTTTAGTTTTCAGTGTAGTGTTGTGTGTTCTATATTTGTATCTCGTTTCATTTTGTTGGCCATGGTCTTGTATGTCCTCTGACATAACGATTTCTATCTGCCACTTTGGTAACTTCGAATTCCTTTGAATTATTTTGGATTATAACACAACAATTACACTGGATAATCTTTGTCAGTGAATATCCGAATGCAAATCTCTATAATGACCGATCATCAGAAGATAAATCAGTGCCAAAGTAAAAACTTATGAATGACTAATTGTATTTACAACAAGCTCTTGTTTATTTCTCGTGGTTTATTATGACTGATGAGGACCTGAGATTACCAACTAGGATGTGTAAATGAAGGCAAAGAAAATAGCACGCAATATTCGTTAATGTGACGCTTATCAGATTTGGAGGTTACTGTATAACATATATTTACTTGTATTTGATATAAACCGTAGACGTCGGTTATAATTAACTTAGAAAGAAGCAACCAATGACCTTTCATGACTAAAATACCCTATTAAAGAAAGGTCATCTTTCTGACAATACACATTATGCATAACATATTCGTCATATTGTCATAGGTTTGAGAAGTATTTTCAAGTACTACATAAATAACACAGCTTTAACAAGCTACAATAAGAAGTCAAACAGAACCTCCCGTATCTTATCCAAAACAAGTTCCTTTAATAATTTTTTTGAGCTAGATGTATTTAATTCGTATTTCTTAGCAATAATTTGTTTAGTTACATCTTTCGAGTCTTATGATTATAATTATTTCATGATGTCTACTGGAATTGCAGAAAAACAAGCGGTCAGTTTACGTTGACTGGAAATAATATGAATAATAATTCTAACCCTTAACTCCAAACGTAACGAATCAAGTTCCCCTTTAATAATGCCTTATCAACCATTTTCTCTAATTTATATTGCTTTTCTTTGCAGCATTTGCACTTTTAAAATAGTTCAGTTCATTCAAAGTAGTTGATTTTGCGACGAGTGTCAATCTGACATAGAGGTTGTGATCTGGTCGGTTTCAATAAAGTAATCTTTACGAAAAGTACTAAAAGAACTTTGCCCCAAAAACATACTGTATGTTGATAGAACAATTATCAAGTGTGCAATGGTGCACTGTTTTAAATTTTACTCTTTATTTTGCTATTTTCCAAGAGAATGTTCTACGGCAAATAATTGTGTTCCATGGCCAGCAGACATTAATAACACAAATATTGAATTAAGGCAAACGATGAATAAAAGGTATTCCGCAAAAATTTCATAACTAACAAAAAAAAAAAAAAAACGAGTCGTTTGTGTCTCATTAAAGGAAGAATACTGTATATAATGTGGTTTTCCTTAAAATATGTTTCTTATGTTGAACGAATATGGTAAATTTTGGAATGCTATTTGTTCATTTTAAGGAACAAACTATCATCAGTAACATTAAAACCAGAACAATTGAAGTGTGAGATCCAAACATAGCAAAAGAAATCCTGTACAAGTTTTGACTGTTGGGAGCTGTTTCATGTCCGCAGTCATTCTCAAGATTTACCTGGACAATCAGTAACTGCATATATCTGCAAATAACGCCCACAGTACTTCTCAATGTTTACCTAGACTGTGGATGACTGTTTACAGATGCTTTGTTAATATTTAGAGTAACTGCAAATTTTGAAAGGAGCCATCGACAGTAAACCACAGTCCAGGTAAACTTTGAAAAGTACTGTGAGCGTGGAAAGCAGTAATACACAATAACTGGTTGTCCAGGTAAATGTTAAGATGACTGCGAACATTTGAAACCAAAACCTAGAACTTGTACAGGTAACTCTCCAAAAAGTTGCAAGCACCTACGAGAGTTAATTACAGTTTTTTCCCAGTCATTCTCAACTTTCAGCAGTCATTCCCTAATGGGAAACGAATGTGGATGGTACGGACAAACAAAAATTCGGTTGATAGTGTGTGGTCCATCAGCAAGGGCATCGATGTATAGGTTTCAAAATACATGTTAATTCAGATGTTATATGTGAAACGTTTTTGAAGAATGTTCGTTGTTTCCATTTTGTTAACATCTTTGACACTTTGTGTTTAAATCTTTTAAAATGAAAAATACATCTATAAAGGTTGATTACATGTTCACAACTTAATTTTTCGTTTCCATTACATAATTTTTGTATCTTCCGATAGTTTCTTTTTGATTTGATTTTACGCGAAAGGCTTTTATGACAAACGCGATGACTTCAAATTTCCAGAAATCAACTTCCCGTTCATTGGCAGTGACACTCCAGCTGCCCCAGCACATGGAGCCTAAAGCTTCGCTTTCAGCCTGAAATTACTAATACTTGATTAATAAAAGCGTGGTTGTCTTAAAGAGTCGCGAACTGCTTACCCGTTTGGGCCACTTGAGCCCACCTCCGCAATGTTCATAACTATATGTTTGTTTTTAGTTTTATATGTGTACGTGTTATTTTCTGTCTGGCTTGTTTGAAGTATCCCATGGGAAATAACTCCATGCGACTATGTAATCGTGGATGACTGAATCAAGATATAACTTCTTCAAATGAAATTTAAGAGATTATTGTTGAATGATGATTGTTTTATAATAAATATTACACAGATTAAAATACATTTTCACTGGTGACGTTATCATTGTACATTTTATGTTGGAGTCAGCTGACTTAATATATATTAGCTATACTTACAGATATGTTATATCTGTATTCTAATGTCCAGGCGAATTAATCGTAATACAAAAGTAAAGAGAAAGGGAAGAACAGATTGTTACAATGATGATCTGGGTAATCTAATGTACGTGATTTAGAAATTCTAATTCTTTCAGTCGTCTAGTGTACTCCATTGAAATCATTTCTAACACTGGTAGAGGTTTGTCAATATCTTCAATATGAATTCATTTAAGAACTTTTATGTTTAGTCCGAAAAGACCAAGGCAATCTAAAAAAATAGACAAATTGAAAAAATGATTGTATGAGAGGTAATTTCTTGAAATGTACATATAACATATAAGAATTCATCCGATTCAACATCGGTATACTTGTGTTTTGACTGTTGCAATTCTTAGTTCTAAACTTGACTTACGTACAGTACAGCCTTTAACATGATTGCGATTTAGGTGTCACTCGTATGGCTGAATAAGCATTATCCCAGTGTTTAATTGTCTTTAAATTGGTTGGCGCTCTACTGTTTGTGTTTTGATTTGTTTTCAGTTGTCCTTGTAATTTGACATACGACTTTGGCTCTGACTCTTTCTTTTTTATAATATCATGATTGTTTTTTTTTTCAAAATGACACTCAAATTATATCAGACATTGGATGACAATAAATTAACTCTGTGCTTTTTCAACATCAGGCAATACATATTTTAGGCACAAACACTTAGATAAGTACAGTTTGTTTGCTTTTTTTGTATGCCTTATCTGATAAAAATTAAATGGATAATTCTTTGGAGAATCTATCAATTAATAAGAAAATAAAATATCCTCCGAATTCGAAATTAACAAAGCCTTTGAACAGAAACCAAACAATATCATCCCATGGTATACTTAAATCCAACGATATAGCATCAATATATGAATACCATTTAATCAATTTGTTTTTATTTGTTTTTGTACAGATTATAAATCCACGCCAAATAAGGAAATAAACTAGAAATTAATGTGGGAAAATCTGTGATTAAAATATTTCCTCTGGGATATAGCAACTATTTCTTACAACGAAGATATAAATGAGATTCTCAGTTGACATAAAAAAACTACAAAATTTGTTTTGATAAAAAGAGGAGATGTGTTATGATTGTCTACGAGATATCGAAAGAGAGGTATGGGGTAAATGTAAAAGATATTCAGTGGTTGTCGTTGTTTAATTAGTCATTTATTGTTATTCGTTCACCATTTTCTCAATAGAATAAGTCGATTTTCGTGTTTTATGAATAGCTTCAAAATTTATATTTCGGGGCCATTTACAGAATTCGTTATGGTATGGACTCTGGAAGGCCGTAATGGGATTTGTAAAATTTAAAGTCGACTGCCATTTTGTGGATGCTGTCTCATAAACAATCATGTCACATCTCCTATTTTTATATTATACTCCATATTTTTTAAGATAAGGAGGAAATTGATGACTCTAGAAGTCCTCACATGGAGTAATTAGCCACCTAATAAGTCGACATTAAAACAACCTAACATCTACATGTTTCCTCAAAGGCCTTTATTAATAAGCAACATATCACGTTTTACTGGTAATGCATTAAATACTTTTAAGTTCATTCAAATTTCGATTAATGAAGTTGATTAAAAGAAACAAACATCTTTACCTTTGTCAGTAACTATGGAATCAGATGTATGTAACGGATGATCATTAGAAAATTAGCAATAGATGAATCATTGCCAACGTATAAACTAATCACTCATTGCTTTATGACAATCATCCGTTAAACACCATAAATTAAAACAATAGAAAATTATTTTCGTAGTTTTAATGACTGACGATAGAAATTATTACTGATAAAAGGATGTGTAAATGAAAGTCTAGAAAATTTTAGCACGCAATATTTGTTTAATAGAGATTTGCAGCAGTCCCAAAAACTTTGAAGTTTATTTAATTGTTGATTTTGGGGTTTTAACTTTTACATGTATTAGGAATTTTTCGGCTATATCTTGGCAATCAGATTGATTGCCGGAAAATGTCAAATTAAGGACATTTCGATTAAACTCATCACGGGAAGTATCCTTTACCGTTGATACAAAGCATCAAGTGAATGATTTCACTATATTATTTAGGTGGTATGGTTAGATGCAGGAGACTAAATACGCAGACCACACGACTTCAGCAGACTACAGTTGGAAGTCATAACAATATGTGACGTGCAAGCGGGAAAGACATGTCAATTGTTCTAATGTTGTTAGAACAACCGCGAAAGAAGTTTCAGTTCTTCTACTGGTTTGGTACCATGTAATATTTAGGTTCATGCTGGTTTCCCGGCGTTTTGTGGGCGCTTCCAATGTTTTAGTAATATGAAATCTATATAACCATATTCCAAAACAGGAGTTCGTAGAGTCTTGTTATAGACCCCCAATTCGAGATTTATCTTATATCAAAATGTTTCCAAGTAACCTTAAACTAACTTTTTTATTCAACGTACCATGCAACGAACATGAGTACCAGAACAATACGCACCGTTATGAACTAGAACTAGTTAGAACTGCAACCCAATGGTTATCTGGTTATGTTTTGAATATTACAATATCACTAATTTTACAGTATTCAAAATATTATCAGATAACCATTGGGTTGCAGAACTTATAAATAAAAATAAATTCGCGAAAATAGCAATCCGCGACTACAAATAGTTTTACAGTTTATTTCTCAAAGATGCCACCAGTCGCATCCTAAGGGCATCCTAAGAAATAATTCTCTACCTGAACCTTGTCTTATTTCTTCATTCAGCCTTATATACGATGAGCGCTTACCTGTTTAAGAACAACAGGTATCATATTCAAATGTAGAATTCCCCCGGCCGTTACATGTTAATTATACTGGTAAACCTAGTCAACATGATAAATTAGTTTGATCTGAATTAAATAGCTGATTTGATTTAAATTAAAAAGGCATATTGGACAGATTGATTTATCACACACCCCACGAGAACATTACATAAGCAGAATTGAAGGAGATGATATTGATCGAAGTCCAATGTAGGATACCCATGTGAGAGATCAAAAGCGCATAGTCCAAAGAGACAAGACAGATTTGAAACAAACTAAAAGATAAAACGAAAACAAACGCTTGGAATTCACGAACTCTTTTACAAAATAGGAGTGGGATCAGGTGCTCTAGAACATTGTAGAAGGGTAAGCGTCACCTGTCTTGCGCGCAACACCCGTCGTGGAGTCCTTAATGTCAAAATTGGTGTCAAATCATGATGTCAAAATTAGGAGTGTCAATTTGTGTCAAATCCGAAAGGTAACCAATGCATCATATGCCAATTAGAACAGAATATTCTCATGTGGTCTCAAGGTTGTCTAGAAACGTCATTTAAAATAGATACAGGTTCGACGTTGTAGTCAGAACTATTAAAACATATTTTTGTTGGAACAGATATTAATAAACTTTCTACACAGATAAATAAATTTGGCATTGCTCCCGAACTGCTCTCCTCACGTTTATTTACAACACAGTATTAAATCGTCGGCCATAGTATGTTTGATGACATCTTATGTTGAGAGGCTTAATGTTATATTTTGAGGAATCACATACTGAGCTAGCCTTCAATAACTGCGAGCATTCATAAGTATACTATTTTAACTTATATACTTTCTAAAAGAATAGGGTGAAATTTTGTTCGATTTCTATAATTCGTCTGTAACTGCTTTTGCACGTTTCCCAAGTCAGAACTTGTGGTCAAAGGTTTGTCTTTGTGTTAAAGTTTTTGATACATTATATTTTTTATAATATTCAGGTAGAGCCGTAATTTTTTATATAATCACGTTTTTATTTGAGGCGATTTACAGCTTTATAGAACGCGTGGTATTCCACCCTGGTTGAGAACCTTGGGGAAACTTCTAGACTTGTAAATTACCTGGAGTAGTCTGACATTTTTTTTAATACAGTGATTACAAATTTTGAATGCTCAGAGTTAGCAGGCAAACAAAAACAAAAGAAAAGAACATAATCAAAGAGGTCAGTAATTCGATACATGCTATATTGATAATGTTTATATAAAATGCATATCCACTCTGATGTAAGTATATTAATTTTTACCATTTTATGGTATAATACTCATTGAAATCCAATAAATGATCATTAAAGGGGGTGAATCCGCTGTGAAAGGATGATGTTGATGTAACATAAGCGAAATCCACATAATTCTCTCTAATTTTGAAGCATATTATTCTTTGAGGATCATCTTCTGTTTTTTAGCTAGAAGAAACAATATTATAGACTGTCTGTTCCGATTCTTGATCAGTCGACTAATATAAACACAGATACGTTATAACAGAAACAAAACAAATTTAAGATAAGTATTACTCTGAAAACGCCCACTGCTTACATTTCACAGCGGAAGTATTCAAAAAGAATTCGAAGATACCAAAGGGACAGGCAGAAATCGTTAAGTCGGAAGACAGACAAGACCATGGCAAGTGACGTCATGGTGTATCCTCAACGTTTATCATTGAAACCCGTTGAATACATTCAACAGAATTTAAGTGTCAGCGATTTTTTATCTCAACTAAAATGTTAAATATTACTAATGCTACCAGGTAAACTCCATTTGTGACAGGAGAATTTACGATTGGCTTCCTGAAAGCTTGAAATACAAGTAGTCATACAACGATCACCTCGGAGTCCACAAAATATGTCGTCACAACGATTAACCGACGGCCTCACAACGTTGTGACCACATAGGGTTCTTTACTAGGTGGAATCTTATGTTCTACTAGTAATGTCATAAGTCACTACAATAAAAACATCAAAATATCTATTCAATATTGGTAAACTGTTTTTTATTGTTGTTTCGTCACACCACTGTCCCAGATTAGGGGGAGGGTTGAACGCTCACCAACCGGTTTAACCCCGCCACATTCTAATGTGCCTGTCCCAAGCCAGGAACCTGTAGTCCAGTGGTTGTCGTTATTTAATTAGTCATTTATTGTTATATTTTCACCATTTTTGTATTAGATAAGGTCGATTGTCGTGTTTTATGTATCGTTTCACATTTTGTATTTCGGGGCCTTTTACAGCTTTCGTTATGGTATGGACTCTGGTTCATTATTGAAGGCCGTTATGGGACCTGTAGAAGTTCAAATTCTACTGACATTTGGTGGGTGGCTGTCTCATGGACAATCATGCCACATCTCCTATTTTTATATTTAAATAAGTTTTATCTTTGGCATTTTCATAATACCTTTTTTTCATGGTATTATTGATATTTTACATTTAATCAACATGTTTTGAGTGATGTCTTACTTTAAGGGAACCAGGTAAGTTATCTATTATATTTGGATTTTGAACAAGTTGTAAGGAACAACGAGTATTTTTTTTTCGAGGTCGGTACATCATGTTGTCTCTCGTTTTAACTGTAATTGTCTGCTTACTATGCATTAACTTCAAACCTTAAGTCTTATGCTGGTGGTTTTAAGGTGTTTTATGTCGTTTTGTCACACCACTGTCCCCGGTTAGGGGAGGGTTAATCATTTTTGTGTCTGTGCCAAGCCAGGAATTTGTAATCTAGTGGATGTCGTTGTATTGTTTAATTGTTACTTGTTTTACATTGTATACGTATTTGGTCTATTAATGTGACATTTAAATATCACCACATTTTATTTTTGGGGTCTTTACCAGCTTAGGCTGTGCTTGCTTTTTATTTGATTTGAGTCCGGACAAATTTTTGAAACCTACCAGTCAGCCAGGACAAAAAAAACACACACACAGAATAAAAAACACAGCCATTGGGATAGATAAGTCAAACAGGCTAATACCAATTGATAAAAGTTGAAATCTTTTGAATAATATTATTTTGACAAACTATATATTTATAAAACATGCTAAATTTAAAATCAGCGACTATATCATGTATGATTTATGCAATATAAAATTTCACCTACTTGTTTAACCAATGATTTTCTAAAAAAAAAATGTGTGTTTTATATCAACAAAAAACCAGCACAGGGACGCAAAACTAAGAAAAACACAACGTTGGCCTTACATTATGGTGTAGATATTTGTCCAATGTTGAAGGTTTTGGGGTAATCTATAGATGTTTGTAATTGATACGTGTAATATCTCTGTCTCATAGACAATCATACCAAATGTCATTTTTCTATATCAAATATGGCACTATAGCAATATGCCATGCAACATAGAATTGTTCATTGTTTTCTTTACAATCTATAAGAAGAGGGTTAACTATTTACTGTTTGAATTGACAATTTGAAATAGTGTTGAATATGATGAATAGTAGCGCAATAATTGTATGTGTCTGTAAATACATGTAAATGAAGGTCGTATATAAGGTATTTTTACTTATGTTTAAAACCAATAATTAGTTGAAGAGTATTTCCTTTGCATGTTCAGTACCGACACCATTAAAGGATTAAAGGATCATGATGTTTCAAACTTGACATTTGACATGTATACCTTCTGTGGGTTCGTTTAAACCATCACTATCCACTCTCCTGAATTTAGAATGACCGCCAGTACTTGATGATTTTCTTTTGGGTCCCATCTTCCCACTGTGAATCTCCTGGCAGCAATAAAGAAAAAAAGAGAATAAACAAACTACAAAACGACTTTGTTTTATCTATAATATTCGGGGTGTTTTAGAGCTTGTCACAAAGAGTGGAGTCAAACCCTTTCTGAAGACCTTACGGAGTTATCAAGGTTTTCTATTTATGATATTTGCTTTGTAAGATGTGGTGCGGTCTCCTTGACGATTATAACGCCATCTTTACACTTTATCAACTGCCACTGTCATCAATGTCATTTTATCCTACGGTTTCGAACAGGTAAGAAGATTCTTTATATTTAGCTCATCATGCTCATCTACCTATACCCGTGTCTTCGGTAAGAAAAACAACGCCATGCGTTAATTTTATATCAAAATAATTATAAATTTACCAACTTATTTCCCCCTTCGAATTGTTCAATCACTTTCCTAATCTTTTTTGAAAGTCTGAATGCGCATCACTTATGAGTTGCGATGCTCTCCCGATTATTGAGGAATCTTTAAAATATCAAAATACACACCTTGGAACGTGTAAAATGGAATCTATTTACACATGTATTATGTAATACATCACACATCCAGGTAAATATGTTTGCATTTCATTGCCAGCGTAGTACACATTTAAATAATGATGACGCGTAATGTAATATGTAAACATGGTAATAAAAACATCAAATACATGAAATACTTACGCTCTGTTTTTTGTATCTTTTTATCTAAAAATAGCCTCCTGGTGGGAAAAAAGGATGAGTTATGGTTCTTTGTACACTATTAGGATGCAAGGGACAGTAGAATTTAATAATAAAATTTGAATATTTTGCGAACTAAATTTATCCCGTGAATATCTGATGATGGACAATACGAACAAGATGAACATCTTAATGGTGGAACATACTAGGAAAATAGCTAAATATATTATCCGAGCATTTAAATTACGACGTACTTGTATATACAATTAATTCAATGTTTGAACTGTTGACATTTATTTTTTTTCATAATTACTTTCGTTAATTTCGTTAACGTTTATATCCAGACGTTTGGTCAATTGTCTGTGAATAACTTATAATAAGTAAAATTTGACTAAAGGTGACTTATAGGTCCAACGGGCCGGGTGTTCTTGACTTATCCAACATATGGTATTTAAGCAAATTTTATATATACATTATTCACATGTCACTATAATAAAATATTTATTTACTTACTTTACTTACTTATTTTCATCCTGTGCTTTATTTTTAATTTCACCAGTTTAAACAGCAATATCAAAACTACAAGACCTCCCAGATTTGCAGTCAAATAATAATATTTCAAGATGCAACGCCAAACGCAATAAAAATATTTATATTGAAGCGTGCACAAATTTTAATGTTATGTTTGTCTACCTCAAAATTATGTGAGAAAGGACGGCACTGTCATCTCTGACCAAACAACATAAATTCAAGTTATTTACACAAACAACAAAGGTTTATGGTTGTATAGAATATGAAAGTTCTTTAATTATCATAGTTCAACATCTGATTCAACAAGCATTTATTACTATACTAAT
>JARWCS010289760.1:0-13041 GCA_034783895.1 Geukensia demissa
GTTTGCATAATAAGAATAGACGGAGATTAAGGAAACTAGGCCAAAGGAGACAAGTCGACAGATACGGCGATCTTAAGAACATGAACAAGGCGGAATATGAAACATAGTGTACATGTAAAACTAAAAACAAACATACAACTATGAAAAATGCGGACCTCACTAAAATACGGGAGTAAATTCTGGAATGGAAATCAGTTTCTGCCTCTCTAAAGACTCCCGCCGCATTGGTCATTTTCAAATCCGACATTTTTCATTTTAGGGAAAATGGGACGGATTCTTTGGACTTCAACCTTCAGGCAGAGAAAGTGAACATCCATTTTTGTTTACTTTGCTAATTCACATGAAATTAATGCCAGCGTTGCTCAACATGAGATGTGAATAGGTTAAAAATATGGGGTACAAATTGCCGTAGCAAGAAATGCTAATAATTTATTTGGTAATAAAAAGAGAAATATTGGAAAATGTTTAGGGGACTGGTTTTAAGGTGTGTTTTATGTTGTTTTTTTCGCATCAATGTCCCAGGTTAAGTGGGGTTTGAGCGTTCACAAACATTAAAATCCCCATACTTAATGTGCCTGTCCCAAACTAGAACATGTAATCCAGTGATTGTTTACGTGTTACTTTTTTACAATGTATAGATATTTGCCCGATTGCTGTTACATTTGAATTTCATCACATTTTATATTCTTGGCCATTTACAACTTGCCTTCTGGTGTCGATATTTGTCTGTTATTGAAGGCCTTAGAGAATTTTGTTGATGTAATATTTACGTTTTGGATGGCTGTCGCATGCATAGAAAACCATACCACATCTCTTTTCACTGTAGTATATACAAAAAAAAAAAAAACATCAACACTTGAAACGAATGAAAAGAAAATCCAGTAATCCCCACAAAGTTTCCAGATAAGATGTCATATTCCACTCCGTGTGAATACATGTATATATCTACATTGCAGGTAAACATGTAAATACACATACTGGAATGATTTAAAGGCACATTTAGGAAAGTCCAGTGTAGAATACCCATATGAAAGATTAAAAACGCATAGTCCAAGGAGACAAGACAAATTTGGAACAAACTAAAAAATGAAACGAAAACAAAAGTAACAAAAGCTTGGAATCCACGAACTGCTTTACAAAACAGTAGTGGGATCAGGTGCTCTAGTAGGGTAAGCATTTCATATTTATGAAAACTACGCAATTAAAGCAAGGATCTGACCACCAGTTGCGCCTTTTGACTTGGTACAGACGCTTGCAACATTCGGCGGAATTACACTTACTTTTGTAAGATACAAACCCGTTAGATTTTCTTATGCCAAAAGGCAAATATAACACACATTGCTTTATGATAAGGAATGATCCATATATAATGTTCTAATCTTGAAATAGACAATCGTTTGGTTTTTGATTATAATTACATATAACGATGTCGAACACTAATTCAATTTTGCTGAATTACGCCAGACATAAAGTTCAGTAACTCTGATATGTCAAGAGGAATAGAAAGAACCGTTAAATTCGTCATACCTCGAATTAATTTTCGTCAAATGCTGTGAATACAGGTGGCACCTGCGACAGAAATATAAAAAGTAATAATATTAAACACCTATAAAATATAATATGAAGACAATATTTTATGAGTTGACGAAAAGACTTTGACATAAAATGACGTAAGCATAAAGGTAATTATTACTAAGTTAAAACTATGATGAATATACATATAAAAATAGGAGATGCGGCATGATTGTCCATGAAACAGCCACCCACTAAATGACAGTAGAATTTACGTTTCTCATGTAACATACAATTGGGTCCTCATGAAATGTTGTCCACTTTTACTACTGTTCCCTAAGAAAAATTCCGAGCACGGAATAAAACACATTTATAACCATGATATTGTCCTCTTGGTTTTTCTTTTAAAATGTCTAACAGGAAGGACACTATTTCACAGGACACGTTTTCATATGTTAAGAAGCACTTTTTTGGCTTAAACTCACATCTGCTTCATAGAAGTATTTAGTACACTTAAAGTTGAAGAATGAAAATGAAAACTCAGTTCACCAGCAGCAGGGGTTTTTTTTAATTACATTCTTCAGATTATCGTTACATAAAAGCCAGTTCTTTCAGACTGTATTATAATATGAGTCCACAGCCACTTCCTGTTTATTTCGACTTTACCGTAGCTATTTTGGATGTTTAACATTTATACAATTATACAAAAGAAAAATCTAAATATGCAAGAAACAAGACTGACAAAGATATGGGGATGCAATTGCTTTACCAAAAGATAGCTGATCTGAGAGTGTTCCAGGAATTCACCAAAATTGAAACTATCTCATTTAGAATATGAACACTGAATAAGATAAAAATGATCTTCTGATTCTAATTGTATGGTTGCTTGGTATTTTTCCAAAAAGGTAACAAACCTGAAAGACATCATCCTGCCAAGTTTCATGAATGAACAGTAGCTTGGACGAAACCGTATATTTCCCCTCTATGCTCAAATCTCAGAAAACGAGCAGACTAATCCAGCATATTTACTGCTAGTCCGTGGGGTAGGATAGCCTACCGTGCACCACCCCCCACACACACACATCTCTTTGGGACCATTTTTTGTCCCCCAAGACATATTATTAATTAAAAAAACATGTTAACTTTAAAAAATTTTGGAACGCATTTGTGATTTTGGGTCTATGTGACTTTATATCCAGATTTTTTTATATTTATTAATACATTTGATTACTTTGATGTGTTTTATTGCCCTAATACTGTTTCTTTTGCCCATTATGGTGTTCAAATGTTCAAAAATATTACCCCTACCCCTAATTTATTTGAAATAAATTTCAAAGCACCAACCCATCTGTGAAAAAGAAACAATAAAATTTGCTTTAAATTATGTAAAATACTTTTTTTATTATTACACAAAACATTATTTATCATGTTAACACCATTTTTGTCCGATTTATGACCGTAATCTGTGAAAAATGGGTGAATAACCGATTTCAGATTTCTGTTAAAATTCCTTAATATCAGTCTCATTAAGATATTTTAAACACGCTCGTCATTAGAGTTATTATATGGCTATAAACTGATATTAATTAAGTAAATGTATATTAAGGCATCAAATGAGCCCAATATTTTATTCATAAAGTGATTTTGATTGGCAATATTTGCAAAAATATTACCCCTACCCCTAATTTATTTGAAATTAATTTCAAAGCGCCAACCCATGCGTGAAAAAGAAACAATAAAATTTGCTTTAAATATTGTAAAATACTTTTCAATTATTATACAAAGCATAATTTATCATGTTAACACCATTTTTGTTCAAATTTTGACCTTAATCTGTGAAAAATGGGTGATTAACAGATTTCAGATTTCTGTTAAATTTCCATTGTAGTAGTCTTATTAAGATATTTTAAATATGCTCAAGACATATAAGATCTTATATGGCTATAAACTGATATCAGTTAAGTCTAAAGTATATATAAGGCATCAAATGAGCCAAAAATTTCATTCATAAAGTGATTTAAATAGGTAATTTTTGCGAAAATATTACCCTTACCACTAATTTTTTCAATTGATTTGCCAAAATACAAGCCATGTGTGAACAAGAAAATATAAATTTGGTCTTGAATCATGTACATTACTTTCTTATTTCATTACAAAGCATAATTCATCATGTTAACACCATTTTTATCTGAATTTAGGCTTTAAACTGTGAACAGAGGTGCTTCGCTAGCGCAGCATGATACGACCGCAGCACGTTGAAATGTGAAAGGTGAACAAAATACCCTTTTGGTAAGTGTGGACACAGTATTTTGTTGTACACAATAATGTGCTGGACACAGTAATGTGTCGGACCCACTATAGAGCTGGACACAGTAAAGTGGTGGACACAGTAAAATGCTGGACACAGTGATATGACTGGATAAAAGATCATTTCGACTCATGACCATATTATCATCGAAACTGGTGTCACTTTGTTAAATTTTTCATAAGGAATCATTTGGAAAAAATCCCATCACGGTCTGATGTTCAATGTCTTAAAAGTTTTTATCATAAAATGGGCAAACTTTCAAATGGGATGGCACAATAGAATTTCGACGCTGAAACCGGCTGTTTCCGAAGAAAATCAATTTCCCACACAACAAGTTGAACCTTCGTTAGACCGATAATTTTGAACTTGCTTAATTCTAGGTCCATATTAGGTCCGTGCCGTGCCCTTCCTTGCATCAAAACATTTGACTTTCGGTCATATATACTTAAACACAGACTTAAATTTGATGCAAAGAGACCAGAATACCGTAGATATACATAGTCGTTGGTAGCTATAAGCGCTGATATTTTTTTATCTGTGCTATCATTATTGTGACCGTTACAGAACCTTTAAAACAATGACCATCAATGCAAATGTTGTAAAAATCGTTTATACTTTCGCTGACTTCTCTATACATCACCTAATAGTATCAGCGTATAGTAAGTATATGGATGATATGACAGGTAAATTTTGCAACCGTTCTGTGTGCATAGGAAGCGCCGGAGATTAAACGTCGCACTCCTTAATTTTGACGAGATAGAGGAGTTAACATCCTAAGCTTCATAAAACTCCATACAAGTCTCGATTCATTTTTGTTTCTAGTAAATGCACAACCACTAGCGGCTCAATTCTTTTAAAAAGAGCTCTAACTGTATATAAAAAATGTTATAAAATTCATCTATCAATTACTTTTGGATTGTTAAAAATTCACTTTATGTTTTAGACAAACTAAAGTCTGTCAAAGTTCCTTTTCCATAATAGACAGACATGATTTTTCTACTCTCTATACCACTTTACTACATAACTTTACTAAGTAAAAGTTTTCATGTCTAATTAATTGGTCATTCAAAAAGTCACGATGTTCTTTCATTTGCTGCAATAAATATAATTCATTTTCAGCGATAAATTTTATAATAAATATTCTTGTTGTACATCGACCACATTCCTTCTTGAAAATTGGCAAAACGGTCTATCGGCAAATAGTTGGCAAACACGTGGGAACAAACTGCGCTCCTCTCATTGCTGATTTATTCGTTTATTACGAATCACAGTTTATGTAAAAAAAAAACTCAAAAGATTCTTCCAAACAGGATTTAGTAGTCCAATTTAATATTGAAAAGAAAGAATAATATGCCAGTAAGACACGATCCACATCTTGCATACCTTTATAGTTAGGTATTCGAAAGCAAAATTTAAGTATACGCGTTAAACGCTTTTCTGGATTTATCTTCATTGGACACACAAGAGGCAAAATAGGAAGATAAGTACAACTTTCTAGTTACATTCTTGAATAATACTTTAAGATTACATAATTAAGATTTTCAAAATATTGCAAAAGACATTTTTCCAAAAGAACTAACCTTAAATAAATCTATTATCAGTAATGTCGTCCATACTCCCTTTTCAGATTTCGATATAAAAATTAAACATGGTTGTTTACGCAGTAACATTTATCATAAATGAAACGATTTTTCTTTTCCTATAGTTAAACTTTCCGTTTCTTTTTGGTGGCGTGCCTTCTCCTCTTTTATGGTGTTTACATTGCATATGGTGTTTTCACAAAAAGTTTCCGACTCGGATCATCGCAACCCACGTCTTAATGGTAATTTTTACAGCACGAATACTTATATCACAAGCTTTTCGAGATTTTCACAAAATTTTGTAATAGTTTCAAAGTTTTAATACAAAAATACGGCTGCAAATGTAGAGTTTTTATACGACAAGGGATTTCACATTCTTCATTCCATTGAAACATTACATATAAAGCATATATATTTTAAAATGACCCATTGAATCTCACTGTTCTGTTAAACAAACTTATCCACAGAGGGTACAGGTTCGACGTTGTAGTCAGAACATCAAAACTGGTTTTTGTTGGTACAGGTATAATAGATTATCACAAACTTACACAGATATTTATAAATCTGGCATTGCATCCATCTAGTTTTTCCTCGCATTTATTGACCGCACAGTGTTAGATCGTCGGTCATACTGTGTTTTATGACATCTCGTGTTGAGAGGCTAGATATCTTATCATATTAGGAATAACACCCTAAGCTTGCCCAAGGTAACTGCGATCATTCATTAGAGAGGTAACTTCTTTTCGCATGTATTTTTGTCTAGTATTTTTATTGTAACCCAGGTGCTCTCTAGTGGAATCGGGAGAATTTTTGTTAGATTTTTTTAGTTCGTCTTTTACTGTTTCGAATTTTTTCCTTTGACCACTCGTTGGTGGAAGATTGAAATAAAATGCGTGTTGGTGAGCATTTTGAATTTTTGATGGACAAACTATTCACAAATTAAGTACAAGAACATCTAACAATCATTTCTAAAAACTAATAATTCTATCCTCTTTGTGGTTTATGACAAGAAGATATTTGAAATCTGGGCCAATCACACTAAACTAGTTTAACCATATCACATATGTCTTAGGTTCCTGTTCCAAGTCAGGAATTGTGGCCATAGGCTTGTCTTTGTATTAAATACTTTGTTACATTACTTTTTTGATAATATTCAGGTAAGAGCAGTATTATTTTACGTATACACGTTTATTTATTCGGGACGATTTAGAGCTTTTCACTAGGAGTGGTATTCCACCTTTGTTGAATGCTTTATGTAGACCTCTAGATTTGTAAATCCCCCATTTTTTTCTCGTGCTTTATCATTGGTTGAAAATTTTAAATGTCTGAAATTTCACTCCAACCCCTTCGAAAAATCTTGGCTTCTCCCTGGAGTTAACAAGGTGCATAAAAAAGGAAAAAGGAATTGAAGATAAAAATTTGTCATTATATACGGTAGATTTTTTATCAGTATCTAGAATGCTGTTGTTTTAAAACCAAACTTCAGTCCGAAGGACCATATTCTTGTGCCTCTACCAGTTTCATGTCCTTTCATACTGCGTTTCATATAAAAATCGATATAACAACATAAATCACTAAATATTTTAAAATCGAGAATAGATACGCACACCTGTACACGTCTCTATATGATTATGAGAAAAGAATCAAACGTGAATAGTAAACACATGCCTTTTAAAATACTTTATGAAAAAAAAACAATTACATACATGTACCGTATGCCTACTATTGCGATAATTAACCATTTACTTCACGGGTGTAAAACAGAAAATGTAACCATAGGAACCTGACGTCTAGCATGCTGACTGGTATTATATATGCAAGAAACAGACAAATTGGACTGTAATCTTATTGATACAACTGTTACACCTTTATCCTCGAAATACTTTTAAACAGGTAATTATCCTCGAAATGTAAAATACCCTTATCCTCGAAAAAAATCTTCATTTATGTAAAAATAGTGCTAAGAAGAACAAATTAGCTAGGTATGACAAGAATCATACCACTGCAGCTTCTTTCTGAAGTAAAAAGATTGATATTGATTTATTCTTATAAACTTTATTTTGTTATTGAATATTTCATTCGCCATCAAATGATTTCTCCCTATTTTCCCCGCCCTTTCTCCCGTCAGCATCAATAAGAATAAACATGCGAGATTTAATTTTAATTATATTTTCGTTCTCCTTCTGAAATAAAAAAAATAGGAGATGTGGCATGATTGTCCATGAGACAGCCATCCACCAATGTCTTGACAAAGCGAAAAAGTTTTTTATTTCATTCCTTCACTTATTGCTGATTATCGCACTTATTTCATTAAATTTTGTGTTTTACAAGTAAACATCTCATTGCTCGATAAAACACAGAACTGAAATGTGTATAATACATGTATTATGTTTATATTTATTTATATATTAAAAATTGCTTAAAAAATACAAAATATGAAATCATATATTGAATGCCACAAAAACGCAACACCTGGCGTCTATCGCACTTCACTCAGTTTTATTATTGTTTAATTGTTTATTAAGGGCAGAAATTGTCTGTTTATTTTTGTCTACTGATTCTTTCATCACTTTAGAACGTATTTATTTATGTTTCATTTAATAAAATATTATACCAATCTTCATTATGGTAAATCCACATTCACACACAAATTAATGCATGTACTTTTATTTAAAAGATAGAATATGGAATATAGGCTAGAAAGACACAATCCACTTCTTTTCTGGCTTGTGTACTGCATAATTTCTCGTTAAGCCTGTATCTACTTTTTGACACAACTCAAAAGAATAGAACACAAGACTTTTGATTTGATTCCTGGATTTTCCGTATTAAATGTTGCAAATTTTGGTTTAAAATGATTTTCCGGATTTTAAAAATGCATAACATTGGCTTTTGGCACTTCACAAAATTGCAGGTTTAATTTAAAAGAAACGGGTTAAAATTGACAGTGTTGCATTTCCACCGACACTCAGCATGTAGTGATCAGTCTGTGTGCGTTGACAGATTTATTTCATTGCCGTTAGTGTGTGAATATTTTGATAATGGGTTAAACCGATGATATGTAAAATTTTAGATGTTCAATCGGAGATTAACACTTACATGTGTCCTTAATTCATAAGTTTTCTAGATACGCTAGGAGCCAAAATATGTTGGAAGTCAAAATTTTAACTGCTTTTAAATAAAAATCTAATTATCAGACATTGCCAGACATGATGCTTTTATAGACACGTACGCCAAAAGTAAAGGAAAATGTGTAAAGCTTTTAAAAATCTTGGTTTAATAGCAGCGTAAATCGAAAAATTATTAAATTGATGATTTTAAATAATCAAGGTAATTTAAAAACTATATTCACAACACATATTCTAAAACGACAATTCTTTACATATATAGCCTTTGGATGGATTATTTCATACTGTTGCTATGGGTTCAAACACATTTTTGTTTTCATTGTTGAATCTAGGATTGAATTTTTCACTGAACATATAGATTTCATTTGATGTAGCAGCCGCCAAAGGTTTATTTCGACTTTCGGATATACAGACACTTTTACTTTTCTAAAATTTAAAAGACATTCCAACCAAAATTTTTCACAGTATCTCATCCTCCCCCTTGCCATGATCATTTTCAGTTTTATTTTTCAATAACCACTTGTAATCAAACATCTCTAAACAATATATGACGATTTACCAGAATTAAGTACAATGTACCATGTTGAGCGTCTGTAGATTAGTATATGTAGCAACTTAAGGCCTAATAATTTTCGAAACTACAAACGGGTCATAGGATTTGTAATATTCTCAAACACAGAACACCTTTGTGGTTAGACTCTCTTTACTATGACAGCCGACCAAGATGACCTTTCCTTTTTACCAGTTTTTAATGCACGGAGAAGTTCTGTCAGTTGAGACCAGGTGACTGTCTTCAAAACGTTGTATTGGTCATATGTCAAATATATCCGATGGATTGAACCTTCAAGAATGAACGAACCTGATTTTAAAATTATATAATTGTTAAAAAGACGATATACTTTTTCTCAATGTTTTGAATGCAGTCAAAATTACCCGAATATGATTCCAATTGCTAGTTCATATAACACATATATCATATTTAAATACTGAAACACAATTTTAACGAATCTTGGAAAGTTCAAGTTGCGTTTTTCATTTATGTTTAATCGATTGAGAATAACACTAATGATTTTCTTCAGGTGAAACAGTCAAGAGGAAGCGAAAGAAAACAGAAAGGCCAGCAGTTACTTTCACAAAAATGTCGCAAGTGTAAGTTCTTTCGTAAATTATGACGGCACAATGAATTTTCCTTTGAAGTTTCCACACTTACGATCAATCTTAGACTTAAGATTTTTTGTGAAAACAATTGCAGATCAAAGGAGGGAAAGACAGCAGTCTCGAGAACACGAACAGGACGGAACATGAAACATTACATATAAAATTAAAAAACAAACCTACAGCACATAGTATT
The DNA here is from genome assembly GCA_034783895.1 of Geukensia demissa. NCBI lineage: Eukaryota > Metazoa > Mollusca > Bivalvia > Mytilida > Mytilidae > Geukensia > Geukensia demissa. The sequence goes on from JARWCS010289760.1 coordinate 9,880, forward strand.
CCCTCTCATGTTCTAGTGTTATTTTTTCCTGTAAAACCTCTATACATTGTTCATGCTTATATTAAATGTTATGTGTTTTTTGTTGGACGATTTGCAGTTTCAGTGGACGTCCTTGTAAAATTGCAAAAATACAAAATTCGAATGCATTCTACGTTGATACTTTTTGTAAGCCTTGGATGAACGAAACTGGCATTTATCTTTTAGGTTGAACCATTCAAAGTCTGCCTGAGTGGCAAACGGTACTCTCGTAGATCAGACGTAAAACGACGAAATCAACGGAATTCCTTTTCAATATAAACACCCTATTTACCGGAACTATCTGAACACAATGCATGAGATGTTTGACAAATATATATGCCCTACTTGATGAACAGATTCAATTATTAGTTCAAAGCATTGTAATTAAAATTTGACCCTACGTTTTTTTTCTATTTGTGTATTTTCCACGTAGGGTCTAACATATGTCCGTTTAGGGTCACGTCTGTTCTTGCTTATTCTCACCAATCACAATTGTGCCTTTAACAAAATCCACTGTCGTGCCAGCATAAGACACGGTGTGATTGGTCAGAATAAGCACGTGACAAAGGTCATACAGACGTGACCCGAAACGGACATGTGTTAGACCCCATGGGTAAAATAACAAGTATAGAAAAAGAACGTAGGATAAAATTTTAATAAGACTGTAGTTCAGAGATATACTGTCACCATTTCATCCTAAAATGTGAAAACAAGATTCGCGAATAACATTTGATTCAAGAGTAAAGTTGTTGTTTGAGCATTTGTCTGATGGGGAAGGTATATGCCAACAATCTTTTCTTGTGAAAACCGTTTTCCAAAAATGTTGTCTTGCCCACAACGTCTAGGAAAAAATAACCCGACCGAACCACAAATCCCCCACACCGAAAATCAAAATATACAATATGGTCGGTGCATAAAAAAATAATTTCATAAACTAGACATAGCTGAAACTAGAGGCTAACTGACATTGAGCCAATCAGAAACACAAATTAAATAGCAAAAAGTGGCTATGCTTGCTATATAGCATTATAAAGGCTCTCTAATAGATGTTCTCCGTCAATGATATTCCATCTGGCCGAGAGTTATTAGTTATTTGTTTTATGTATCAGCCAATTAGAAACAAGAATCATCCATTGTGGCTATTTTTTTAGTCTTATCAAAAAGAAACGAGGAATTTTTATGAAGAGCATCGCATAGATGCTTCCTATCAAAGCATTTTCAGGGGAGATGATATATTTATATATTAACCAATCAAAACCAAGAAGCATTTTTGTCCGCCATATTCCTTGTCGGATCAGGACGAAAAGAGGAAACATCATTAAAGTTCTTGAAAAGGTAGTTCCTTTCAAATATTGTTCCATGTTACCAAGCTGTTTCAGAGAAGAAGATAAAAATGTGATAAAAAAGACATAAATGAAAACACTTCCAATTGGATATAATGTAAGAATAGTATGATAAGTCCCAGAAAATGCTGTTACAAAGTATTGACTAAAATTTAGTTTGAGGTATATTGCTGACAATTATATAAATGGTGATTCTAAAAGAACACAATATTTAATGATCTTTTAACAGTGTTTTAAAAATAGATAATCCTCACGGATATGTTTATTCAGGCAAATGAAAAGTAGTGATAACGGATTCTGTTTCAATTTGCCACCTTTATTAAGATACCTCTCTAATGAATGCTCGCAAGAAATTGCTATTGCAAACGATATAAAATAATAGATTTTCATTTTTAACCGAATCTTTGGGCCGAAAATATGGCTTAACGATAATTCTACTTTGTTACCAACATGATGTTCAAAGAAAATAGGTTAACATTGTTAAAGTTGCAATTGACAATATGCTAGTCGCATTATCTTTGGAAATAAAAAAGAGATCATTGAAAACCACATATCAGTTTTATTTTCCTTTGCGCTAAAGTTGAAAGCTGAGATTTCCTTTATTGTATTTGATACCAGAGTTGTTACACAATTGTCCTTTGAACCAGCGTTTTATTGCTAGTTCTGCCAAATGTTCTGCCGCTCTCAAAGTTTTTCGCTTTAATTTATACAACTATTAAGACGAACCGCAAAAAATACTGCGAAAAAATTAAACAAAAGTGGTATAAATAAAATGTCGTACTAAATAACTCCAAAGACCTAATTAGGCATTTAAATTCAAGATCTCTTCCCACTTGCATTTGAATTGTCTTCCCTATATAAGACCATAACACACGCACTTCTCAATTCCTGGTTAAAAGATCTAATCCATAGTTTCCTCTCAAAAAGAACGGAGAAAGAAGACATAAATACATAATTGTAGGTAGAACCAAAACATTCTTTGCGCAACGCAAAACAAAATAAAAAAAACCAAATATACATTTATTATGTTACAAAATATATAATTACAATTTCCTTATTTGCAACATATTTGTTCACTGTGGTGAAAGAGTGAATGGCATGCGATCGAAATTTTGATGGGAAAAATTATGACCCTCCCTCGTCGATGTATTTCTCTACTTATTTTATTCCATCTTTCTTTAGGGGCTTTTGTAGAAAAAACAAGAAATTTAGCCCAGCCATTAAATTTCAGCTTCCGTTATTTAGGTTATGTTCTTTCGCTAAACAATGTTCGATTCGGTGACCATTTTACCTCATCTACCAAAATCTGATAGAAATTAAAACAACAACAGATACCCCATTGTCTGCATAATACCTTGATCGTCACCTTTAAACAATATAGGAAGGCTTCATACAAAATAATCTTACAATCGTAATGACTTCAACTTTCCAATATTGAACTTCCCATTCATTTGCAGTAACATTCCAGCTCCCCCGGCGTATGGTGTAAACTACCCTCAGCTCATACGTTTTTTTTTCAGATCACATGTCCAATACAGCGATTTAATAAACATGGCTATGTAGTTTACACATAAACTGCTCAAACAGTGATATGTTGCTCCTCGGTAGAATTCCTCAATTTAAAAATCATATGGACGAAACCACAACCTTGAGTTTCCATTTCACAGATGAAGACGGATTCAAGCTTGTGAAGATACGGAGTTAGCTTCAAAAGGCTGTTCACCTTCTGCGCCTGGAGATTATACTCCCTTTAACCTTTTCGTTTACCCTGTGATGACCAATCCCGGATAGGAAGATGGAC